>JAQFZT010001260.1:0-16221 GCA_034696325.1 Camisiidae sp.
CCATTTTCTTTACTATTTCGACTTTATTTCAATAGATAAGCAAAACTGCAAAAGATGTGAGAAAGCCTTACATCATCTCGAAGAAATCGATGACGACGCAGATCGGAATAATATTGGTTTTGTGAGTTTTATTTTGAAAAATTTTTACAAAGAATTAAAAAATGAATATCGATATTGTAAAATTTCAGGTTAAAATATCAGAGCCTGGACTTGCTTATGAGTACGGTATGTCTGAAAACTTAATAAAGCTTTGATTAATTGAATTTACACAGAGATTGCTATTATTTGACAGGACTCGATGACTTACCTGCTCTGGTTTATTATAGGAAAAAAATTCCAATTGTGTATCCAAGTATGCAAAAGTTTGAATAGACATACCTGTAAAACAGACCTTCACTAAAAATAGTGCCTATTGTTCAATAAATAATCAGTTAATGTGTCAAAAATTCATAATAAAAATGAGTTAATCAACTTTTTAGATGACTTGGAAGATGAACAAAAAGTTTTGGAATGGCTTTTAGAGTTTAGAGACACGGTTGAAGATCCGGATGAATTCGTTGGGGATTCGGATGAAATCGAAGACGTGAGCGCTAATGTATTGGCACAACTGATTGAAAGTTCCGACTCGTTGGCAGTTTTGTTCTGTAAGCTGTAAGCATGTTTTGGTCATTTTCTTATTAATTACTAATTTCAATATTTTCTCGAAATACAGATGACGACGAAGATAAAGATAGCATGGAAGTATTGCACGAATTAGGTTTGTCTTTTTATTGGATAACCTTTTTATTCATTTTTTCAACTCCTAATAAATATTCATATTTTTGAGCAGAAAATATTGATGATGAATGTGATGACCATAACATCGCATTCGTTAAAATAGGTATGGCTTTAAAATTCATATATTTTAACAGAAATACATCCTTCTCTTGAAGCTAATCTTTTATTTTATTTTAAAGTCCAAATGAGTTGATTAATGTATTCTGAAAAATGATAAACTTTTGATAAATCAAAGGATGAATTTGTAAAAAGTTTTGAGTGCTTTGAAAGATTAAGAAAATTGTTTATTTGACTTAAACTTACATCGCTTTAAATAACATGAGCTATTAATGGATTGTTTCTGAAACTGCAGATGACGTTGAAGTCTCGAAACGCTTTGGTATTGATTATAACGAACTTCCAACACTGGTCTACTTTGAGAAGAAAATTCCAAACTTTTATCAAGGTTTGAGCTATTTTTCATAAACTAATTCAATAATTAATTCAAGTTTTCAAAACATAAGGTGATCTCATGAAAGAAGAAGAAGTTCTTGAATGGCTTATTCATCAAAAATCTGCCGATGAAATAGAAGATGTGTCGGATGTTGTATTAGAACAAATGATTGATTCATCAAGTTTTTTAGCAGTTCTATTTTGTAAGTTATCTGAAAACAACTCATAAACTTTGAAAACAATTAAGATTTTCACTGACATAGATGATCGCGACGACCCAAAGTCAATGGAAGTTTTACAAGAACTTGAGAATATTGATGATGAATGCGATGAAAAGGGAATATTTTTTGTGAAGATCGATGACGACAGTCTCGCAAAAGAGTATGGAATTGATGATGAATTGCCAACACTTGTCTACTTCGAAAACAAAATTCCGAGTGTATATCAGGGAGACCTCAAGAATGAAGAGAAAGTATTGGAGTGGTTGGTCAGGCAAATAACTAGCGATGAGATCGAAGAAGTGAGCCATGAAATGCTTGATCTACTCGTTGAGAAACATAATCACATCGCAGTTTTGATCTACAAAAGTAAAGACAAACAAAGTGATAAAGTGCTCAAAGAATTAGGTATGAGTTTTGATACTTTACTGTATTAGGAATTTTTGAAAATTTTCTAATATCTGTTTAGAACATATCGATGACGACTGCGATGAAAAGGGAATAGCGTTCGTGAAAACTGATGATAAGGAGGCGGCCGAGAAGTATGGTATTAAAAAGTTGCCGGTCGTTCTCTTTTTCAAATTTCAAGTCCCCACTCAATACAATGGCGACATCATGAATGAGGAACAAGTCTTAAAATGGTTTGTCGATCAACAGGAAACTGATGAAATAGAAGATGTTAATTCTCGGACACTCAAGAGTTTAATCGATAACTCAGACTCTTTGGCTGTTCTCTTCTATGACAGCGACTCACCTAAAAGTGCAATTGTTTTAAAAGAGTTAGAAGAGATCGACGACGACGCAGAGAAATATGACATACCTTTCGTTAAAATAGATGACGACGCCGTCGCTAAAGAGTATGGACTTGATGACGAACTGCCGATACTTGTATATTTCGAGAATCGATTGCCGTCTGTATATGAAGGGGATCTCACTAAAGAAGAACTGGCACTCGAATGGCTTATCAAACAAAAAACTGAAGACACTGTTGAAGAAGTCACTGAAGAAATTCTGGAGGACTTAATACGTGAACGTGAATATGTTTTAGTGTTTTTCGCACCCAATGATTGCAAAGAATGCGATAATATTTTGCATAAGTGTTTAGAAACCATCGATGACGACACTGATGATCACGGGATACTTCTCGTCACTACTGATGATCTCAATATTGCTAAAAAACAGGCAAAAGTGAAAAAATTTCCGGCTTTAGTGCTCTTTAGAAACGGAGAACCAGTTCAATACAAGGGGGATATGAAGAAACCCGATTCAATATTAAAATGGGTCACTTCTGAAGAAGCTCTTGACAAACCCGACGAAATCGAAGAAGTCAACAATAAAATGTTGGACAAAATGCTCGAAAAATCTCCATATATTGCAGTTTTATTTTCGAAGGAAAAGTGTAATGAATGTGAGAAAGTTTTGAATGAATTGGAAAATATCGATCACATCGCAGAAGAAAATGATATAGACTTTGTTAAAGTGAAAGATCCAAAATTAGCCAAAGAGTACAATATCGTTACATTTCCAACTCTAATATTCTTCCGAAATCGATTTCCTCAGTTCTATGAGGGAAACCTCAGAGACGAAGACACTGTTCTCAAATGGCTTATCGATAATAAAGTTGCTAAAGAAGATGTCATTGAGTTAGTGGATCGCCATATGTTAGAAGTATTACTCGATGATATCGATCACATCACTGTATTCTTTTATGATAGCGATGACTGCAAAAACTGCGATCAAATATTAAATGAATTAGAAAACATTGACGACGACACCGATAAGCATGGAATTCATTTTGTGAGCCACTTATCTTATATTTATTTTTAACAATTTAAGAGTTTTTTTTAAAATATTCCTCACTTATAACATGAAACCTGAAACAGAGTATCTGTAACTTTAAAGCTTTATTATCAAATTCAGGTGAAAACAGCAGATGATGAATATGCTAAAGAAATAGGTATTACACAACTTCCAGCATTAGTATACTTTGAAGATAAAGTTCCGAGTATTTATGACGGAGACCTCCTTGAAGAGGAAGAAGTGTTAGAATGGCTTATTAGGCAAAAAAATGAAGACACGATAGAAAACATAAATAGAGATATTTTGTTTCGAATGATTTCAGAAAAAGAATATTTAGCCGTATTTTTCTATAAGCAAAACGATGATGAAAGCGATGAAATTATTGAACATTTAGAAAAAATAGATGATGATTGCGGTGATTATGACGTCCATTTGGTTAAAATAAGTGATAACTTAATTGCGAAAAAGTATGGTATAAGAACTCCGCCCGGACTTGTATTCTTCAGACGCGGAAAACAAATCAAATTTGAAGGAGATCTGTTTGATGAAGAAGAAGTACTAGAATGGCTCACAAGACCTGAAAATATGGAAATGAGTGATGTCATCGAAAAAGTTAATAAACGAATGTTTGAACGAATGCTCGGAAGAACCGTTTATTTGGCGGTTCTATTCTATAGTAAAGCTGATTGTAAACAATGTGAAAAAGTTTTGGAAGAATTAGAAAGAGTGAGTTTGTGTCATGTTCTACTTTTGTTAAAAGTTTTACGAGAGTTGTTAGAAGTTGTTAAGAGTTTTGTTAAAGTTTTAGTTAAGCATTTAAATTACGATTTTTATACAAGATCGATGACGAGGCGGATGCGGCAGGAATTAAATTTGTCAAAATAGAAGATGTTCAATTGGCCAAAAACATAGGTGTCTTTGCATTACCGGCATTAGTCTTCTTCAAAAAAGGAGAAGAAGAAGAACCAATCATTTATGCGGGTATGGATTAGCAGAAAGCTTCATGTGTTTTTCTTATGATATTATCTTTTTGATAAACAGGAGATTTGAAGAAATCTGAAAAGATCTTGGACTGGCTCGTCAATCAAAAAGATCCATCGCTAGACAAGATAGAAGATGTTGACGCACCAGCTCTTAGAAAATTGATTGAAAATTCAGACCATCTCGCAGTTTATTTTTGTAAGTCTATTGATTTAATTTCCTTTATATAATACTTTTGGCCGTAAGATAAACAGGATTTAACGACATGTCATCTCTAAAAAGTTTATTGGTTTAGATATTGTGTCAAACGTTACATTATCTCTAATCTATTTCATTACATTTTTGCATAACTTAATCATTACTATTCAGTTTGTTTGGACATCAGGTCCTTTATGAAAGCAAATTTCAATCCCTAAGAAGTCGTTGGAATTTGTTAGTCAAACAGTAACACTTATTAAATGACTTTTGTCGGTAACAGTCAATAACTCAATTGTAATTGCACTTTAAATAGATAAGCATTAATTTGAAGGACAAAAATATAGTGCAAACTTTCTTCTTTTAACTTAAATCTACATTTCATACTAAATCTAATTGACACCACATATTTGTAAAGCTTAAATACTTTTAAGGCAATCTTAGAATCGAGACTAACGATGAATTGGATAAGAGAACCTTGTCCCAAATACCCACTATCTTTATTCACCCATTTTTCTCAATTATTTCTGTTCTAAAACTCAAAGTTACATAAGAATCGGTGAACTATTTTACTTATAGGAAGAAGAATTTACATGAAATTTCTTTAAGAAGCTATGTTTACAAATTCAATATCGAGTTCGATCGTAAACTCAAGACTTTTGTATATTTCAATGGACTTTAAATGATGTTTGAGCTCAACCGAGTCTAGTTTTTCAGAGATAAACCTAAGTTTTAAGCCTAAATATTACCAGTAGTTATAAGAATATAAAGTCTTTGTTATAAAAATTGGGCAAAATTTTTTATCAAATTATACAAATGAGAGCATGTTTGAATCTTAACTTTAAAACTGTCAAAATTATGTCAAAATAATCCCTGAAATGTTACTTTTGTAGGAATATTATTCAAGTCTTTTGAAATGTGTAAATTTTGAATTTGTAAACTCAATTGACTCACTTAATCACTTATTCTTATTTCAGTCATTGTATTACATCAACAATTAAAATTCAACTTCGGTTTCTATTGGCATGCTTTGGGAGATATTTATTATCTTAGTTTCTATTAACTTTACTTTATTCAATGCCTATTGTTTTGCTTTTCTGATTTCATTCAGTAGAGCTTTTTTCTCAAATCATTAATTGTTTGTTTACTATCAAAGTTCTCAACCTTTTGATTGACAATCTATTAATTGATAACTTGATTTTGTTTAATTCACAATTATTGAGTTGGAATTATTAAGAGTCAACAAATGGTCTAAACAAAAGATAAAATTTATTCTGATAATTGTTATTAAGTTACATAATTCTTATAAACTATTAATACTCTCTAAAGTGAAGAATATTTGCGCTACAAAATCATATTCATGAGATTAGGTTTCATTTCCATAGAGTTCTCATTATTGAAAGCACAACATTCACTAGGAATACGTGTGAAAAAATCATTTTTAGTCTTGGGTCAAAATGAAAAACTCACCCAAACTTAATGGGCTTATCAAAAGATTTTCAAATATTCATTTAGATATAATGATATTGAACCTCAAAAGACCATAAACCTGAAAGAGATGATAATGTTGTTAAAACCAAGTTTTAATGCTATGTTCGGAAAAGTGTAGAGCATTGGCTCATTTTGCATGAGCTTGTTTTTATGGCGAGCTTGAGCTTATAGTGAGAAAAATATTGCTTTTTTTCATTCTCAACTTTTATTTCGCTATTCAAAAAGATTAATGGTATGATTGAAAATGAAGGTTTAAAATTGTCGTCAACTTCTGATTTTGTCATCAATATAAAACAGAAGCTCAAAGCTGCCAACTTGAGCTTAGCTTCTCATACATCAGCTTGAACGCGCTTATTTCGATCTTTAGCTTGAGCTTAAGCTAAACTAGCTTAACCTAGCTCAATCTTAGTTTATGCTCTACACTAGTTCGAAATGATGATTTTAATCAAATTAATAAAGAAAAACTGCTGAACTTTACACAAAGTTACAGGAAAATTATACGCTTATTATTCTATTTGATATTTTCACTGACCGAAAATCTTCTGAATCAAATAAATGTCAATTTCTAATCAAATTTCTTCTTCAAATCTTCATGTTTTCAAATAAGAATAAGCATGTTTTGTTTACTCCTCTTGTTTTTTGTTCTTAAATCAATGTTGTGAATAGAAGAAATTCTTTAAATATTATTCATAATAATACTCCTTTAATCATTTTCTTTCATTGAACCAATACATTCATTTTGATGGTTAAGACGAGAAGGAATTGTGTGAAAAGTGTGTACAAAAAGGGTCAAGTGGTTATAAAGGTAGAGTGAGTAGTCATCGCTTTAAAAAAAACTTTCTATTATAAATGTGCGCTTCATTTCTTATGTGCGCTTTAATGTTGAGATTATGATTCAGAAAAGCTTAAAAACAAAATTTGCAATTTTTCAACTTTTCTTTATTTTAGTAGAAAACAAATAATTAATAAGTAGTTACTTAATTGATGTCTGATAATTGGTAACCTCTCCTTTTCCCTATTCAAAGGAATCTCCAAGTGCTTCATTCAATATACAAGAAATTTGCACTGTGAGTGAGTCTATATGTATAACATTTTGAAACATTTTTTTTTATTTTTCGAAAACCTTTGAGCAATCAATTTTTCATATTTATATGTTTGGGATTTAATATTCAAAAGCTGGTAATTGTTATAAAGCCCTAATGAGCCCTCTCAATGTATCGCTTGAAAACATTAAATTATGCTATTCTTCAATTTGAATACTATTTTCAAACCTAATTATCATTCAATGTTCACAATTCTCATCTCTCAACACAAATCTCACAAAAAGTATCGCTTATTTATCGTTCGAATGTTCAATGCATTCAATGTCTTCAAGTTTGGTTTAGTTTTGTAATCTTTTTGATGGGAAAGTTTTTACTTCAATGTTCATACAGTATACAGAGAGAGAGAGAGAGAGAGAGAGAGAGAGAGAGAGAGAGAGAGAGAGAGAGAGAGAGAGAACTCAATCGATTATTTTTATTTTAATAATTTAACATTGATTTTCAAAATTTGAAGTAAATTCTAATCTTTTACATATGCATAAGTATTCCTTCATTTCTACTTAATTTATCTGTTGAATTAACATTACATATATGTCTACGCATTGATGTGAAAAGTTATTACAGTATTTATTTTTGCATAACATTTCAATTTTAAGACGATTAAAATTCTTTGAATCTGCCTTCAAAAGCATATGATAAGATTTTTTAACAAATTCTTTTCCATGACAAATAATTTTCGTCAGAATTGTTAAAGTTTCCGTTATCTTTAACAAGTAATGACTAAGAATGGGACAATCACTTTATCACATATTTTTGTTTTTAAAAGATTTTAAAGAACAGATAAGTTCCGATCATGAACTGAAAACTTTATATTATAAATTCTACTGCATATCACTATTTTTGGACTCACTATACTCTTTAGAAACCCATAATTCACATAAAATTTTGTTGAAAAAGCTTAGAAAATTAGGGAATTTACCATGAGCAATAGGTTTAAACAAGTATTTAATTTTAAGTACGATTCAAAATATATGCTACACGGACAGGGATTGAATCCGTGTCTCCCGATTATATGTGAGGCGTGCGACACCATTACACCACCGAATGGCTAATACAGATTGAATCTTATATTTTGCTTTGAACTGATTATTGCAGAGAAATGTCTAATGCAGTGCTTTAGAGAACGTATGGGCTGTAATGAGATTTAAAGTATTTAATTTTTCATGAATTTTAAAGTATAAATAATGCTCAAGCGATAAAAAGATTTTGCCCTCAAGTTTAACGGAATACTGTTACTACTGTAGAAAGAAATAGTGCCTTAACCAGGAACACTGGTGGGTCTCAAATTTTTGGTGGACTCAAACTTCAAATTAAGAGTCAAATATGAAATATTCTCTATTTTTCACCGCAAACTTCAATGATGTAAAGATCTTTGATTGAACTGAAGCTCCCTCAGAACACCGATAGCTACTGGCGTTGAACTTTTTAATTAAATATTCTATGCTGTTCAGTACATGGATTTTAAATGAAATTTTCATCACCATTTTCATTACCAATTTATTTCAATCCTATTTTTACTCACGTTTTTGTCCCATTCTTAGTAATGATGGATAAAATCTAAACAAATCTTATGCTTAAATACTTATGTTGTAAAAAAACTTGTGTTTCAAAGGTTGTTAACAATATTTTACCTTGGTTCACGCCTTCTGTTCACTCAAATTCTAATACTATACAAGTATATATATTTTTAGTGAATGTTACGCTGTGATCATAATTAAGTATCTGAAACAGGACCTGCACTACAGTACACTGGGCCAGAGTGTGATGGGGTTCCCTAAAAATTTTCTGGTTAATGTATTTTCTTCTGTTTAAGTTATTGATAGGGTTTCGTCAAATTATTGATAACTTAAATATGATTTTATATAATGCTCGTATAAATTCTAATCGAGTAATAGTATTAGCTATTATTGATTCATTAAAATTTTTGTCACTTAACTTATTTGAAAATGTCTGGCACTGGGCCTGATCTGAAAAAAAGAAAAAGTGCTTTCAGATGTCCTTTATTTGGAATGATTGTTGAAATACGTTCTTTTTAATGAAGTATACAGTAATAAATATGAATATAATATATCTTTGATATATGAACGCCTATAGCAAACAAAGTCAGTGAAGTGAAAATAATGTTTCAAATATGCAATAATCACTAAAAGCTATGACTTTCATTTCTGCTTTGCATGAAAATAAAGCTGCTTTAAGTTGAATGAAAACGAACACAAAAGGAATTTTGCATTAAATTTAAGCTAACACTTAATAATTTGCATTTTTAGATTCTCCCGATTGTGTTGAGTGTAAGGCAATTTTGGAAGACTTAGAAAACATCGATTCTGACACTGATCGACATGGAATTATATGTAATTATTTATATATAGGTTTTAGTTTAGAAACAAATCAAATTCAAAAATTCAACTCTAAAGCAAAATTTGAGTCGTATTTCTCAGGTTTAAAATTAAGTTATTATAATAGTTGTAAAAACTGATGAAGAAGAGATCGCTCGTGAATATGGAATTAAAGCATTGCCGGCTTTGATATATTTTGAAAGACAAATACCCAGTGTTTATGAGGGAGACATGTCAGCTGAAGAGGATGTACTCCAATGGCTTGTACAGCAAAAAACTGAAGATACCATCGAATCAGTAAATCGTGAACTTCTTGAACAACTCATCGAAACAACACAATATCTCGTTGTATTCTTTTGTATGATTCGATTTGGAATATGACTTTAAATAACTGTAATTAATTGTAATCTTCTGATTATAGATAAGCCAAGTTGTAGAGCATGTGATATCGTATTGGATGAATTGGAAAATATTGACGACGATTGCGAGATATATGGCATTAATTTCGTTAAAATACAGGACATTCCGCTCGCTAAACGATATGGCATTAAAACATATCCGGCTCTTATTTATTTCAGAAACGGAAATCCTTTGATATACGATGGTATGAATCTACTAATCCGTAAAATATAATTTTTTACGCTGTAATTTTTTCCCATAATTTTTTGCTCTCTATTCATTTCTGATTATGTTCAGGTGACCTGAGAAACGAAGAGGCAGTCTTGGAGTGGCTCATAGATGATGAGAATAGAGAATTGGCGGATGAGATTGAAGATGTAAACGCTCGTATGTTGGAAAAACTTATTGATGATTCACCCTTTTTGGCGGTTCTCTTTTATGACGAAGAATGTGATGAATGCGATGAAGTGCTTAAAGAACTTGAAGTAAATATTCAATCGTACGCTTCTTTCCCATTAGCTGTTACTCAAGTTTTTTCTGAACTCTTTTAAACAGATACTAATAATTGTGTTGAAATTACTTATTGTTTCCAATGCTATAGTTTAGAATCGATGCTCACATATCCCGCTGTTTGCAAAGTATAACAAAGGCAACTCATTTTGAAATATAAGCAGATGGAAAAACAGACAATAAATATATTATTCATTATGAGAACTCATAGTTGTATGTCTGATCACATATTGTTTAACTTGACATTCGCTAAATTCCAATAATTAATTGCATATTCATTGATTCATATAAAAAACTTATAATCATTGTTTTGTTATGAATGTTTTAATTGTAGAATATAGACGATGACGCAGATCTATATGGTATTGATTTTGTGAAAGGTAACAATTATTATAAAGACATATTTGAATTACTTTATTGACTAGACAAGAATTGGTGTCACAAATAGACTAATTATTTGTAAAATAACCTATTTTTACAAAAAAGTGAATGATGATGCAGCTGCCCATAAGTACAATGTTCATAGTTATCCAACTCTTGCTTACTTCCGAAAGCAGTCACCGATTCTATATGACGGAGATTTATTAGATGAGGAAAAGGTACTCAAATGGCTAACTAGCAATGATGTATTTCAGCTAAAGGATGAAATAGAGGAAGTGAATCGTAAAATGTTGGATAAGCTACTTAACGATAATGACTTTGTCGCTGTTTACTTTTGTGAGTATAGCATTCATTTATTAATAATACGTTATTCATATCACAAATAATAGGGTTTTTTCATACCAATACTAATATCAATGTTTAACTTTTTTTCTCATTACTGTCATTCAGATGAAAACAATTGCTATGATTGTGAAGAAGTATTGAGAGAATTAGAGCATATTGACGATGAAGCCGATGATTTAGATATAATGTTTGTTAAAATAAGGGATATGCGATACGCGCGTAAATATGGTATAACCGAAGTTCCAGCGCTGGTATTTTTCAGGAAAAAATTTCCAGCTATTTATAGAGGTATGAATAGCGTAACTTTTCACATAAACTTTATTGAGTTATTTAACGCTCGAATGATTGGCATAATATTTATTGGGCTGGACTTTTGATAGTTATATGCTATGATTTTAGAAAAATGTTGTACTCTTTCTCAAGTTATTGATCTAAAAACTTAAATTATTAGGTGATCTCATCAAAGAGGAGGACGTATTAGAATGGTTACGGAAGAATCGATATCGACATCAGGAACTAAATCTGTTTATGTATGCTTTGGCATCAATAACTGGTGCTTTCATAATTTACACACTGTTCCTCATGTTTTGTATAAAGGCACCAAAAAACAAAAAAGAATAAGAAAAACAAAGACAAAAAGAAAGACAAAAAGAAAGTCAAATGAACTTCTCATTGGATGTACACAACCATTATCTCTGCACTGCATTTAAAAACAATTGTACAAGTTTTTTCCTAAGTATTCAAGACAACAACTGGTAATTCAGAGAAAATTCGAGGTCAATAAAACATGAACTTTTTTTCAAATAATAGCAAAATTTATCAAGTTTTTAAAATTAAAAGTTAACCGACTTGTGTTCATATTGTTATCTTCAGGTGCGCTTCACTTAAATACTTTTTTTCTTGTGCTCAAAACATTATTGTAATTTGAAGTTTGCTTTAGAACAATACATAATATTTTGATTTTTCTTTTTATGTTAAAACTTGTTTGAATGAATCACGAATTACTCGTGTTATCTTATGTTCTTAGAAATTGAGGTAAGTATATATGAAAGTAATAAAATTTCATTGCATTCATCATAATGCTTTGAGTAACGAAACAACAATGCAATTTTTATTTTATTTAATAAAACAAATATACATAACTACTGTTTCCTACTTCTTTACTTCAAATAAAACATATAGAAGTTCTCATTCACTTTTATTACTACATAACAATCCACTCATTTATTCGAAAATATTTACATTTTCGTATAAGTTATTCAGTTACCAGAAATTCATTTTAATCAAACTTTTTCCATTGTTTCCTTTAATGTAATGTAAATTGACTCAATTCTTCTCAACAAAATTTTTATGCTCTCAAAATGCCATTTCTCATCCAAAATTTAAAAATATTCACTTCCGAAAATCTGTTGAGATGATGGAAAAGATAAAAATGATAAAAATGTTTGATAACTTTGAAAATAGAAAAATTTGAATAAATCAAATTACTATTTTAAAATCATAATTACTATGATATGATAATATTTTGACACTGATTTAAAATATTGGTTGAAATTGTTATATAAGAAAAGTTATGAAAAAACTTTTTTGGGTGGTGTAACGAATTCCAAGGGTGTGATTCAATCAAAATTCAATGTAAAGAGAAGAAGGAAATTGAGTTTTTCCAAAAACATTTCATCGTTATAATCGTTTGATGGATGAGAATTAATTGTTTTTGTGTGATTTTTCTACCCAATCATTTTTTTCGCTTAAAATAGTTAATAACACGGAAAAAGTTGAGTAAATGTGGATAACCTTTCTGTCGGCATCACATCTTTTCTCTTGAGAACAAATCAAATTTCGATTAAATGATTATTTTGTGAGAATATAGATTATCTCAGTTTTTACTCGACAAATCTGACAATTTTCAATGTTATTGAACTTTGAATTGTTCTCTTTTAATTTGACTTTTATTCAACAATACTTTTCTCATCTAATTTGAGAAGTTTATGCACCAGAATATAATGTCAGCAATTTTTGACTCATGGAACAAAACGAGTTTATAGATTCGTAGTTTCTATCTCTATAAAATGTTATATATTATTGAAGATCCTGTTCATTGTTAAGAATTGACTCTAATTCCACTACTGAGAAAAAATGTTGATCAGTTTAAAAATTGAAATATTATTGAAAGTTCAAGTCCATTATTTTTATGACGCTTTTCAAATTAATTTCATAGTTCAAAAGTTATAGTTAAATCAATTTTACTTCAAGTCCTTATTATACAGAGTATTTAAGGTATTCAAACAAGTACCTAAAATTTTCAATTTCAAATTAGTTTATGCAGAAAAGAGATATAACTCACTATGAATTAACTCTGAAAATTTCAAATCTTTATGATTTTACACATGATAAGTAGTGCAAATATTGGAATTTATTTGAATTTGATATACAGATGGAATGTAAAAAAGTGCAGAACAACAACAAGTGTTTCGTAATTGATCCGCTACTATAATTGATATGAGTGCCGTAGCCAAGAATTTAGGTGTGGTGAGGGTAAAAAGAAACTAGAAGTGTCTACAACATCAGACTACAACTTTAAATTGAGAGGAAGCTGCTGTCAATTCTAAATATTCTCCTCAAAATCTTATTGTTTCAAAATCTCTCATCTCCAGCTCTCTTACCCCTCATACATGGCTACGGTCTTAGTTGTTATAATACA
Organism: Camisiidae sp.; assembly: GCA_034696325.1. NCBI lineage: Eukaryota > Metazoa > Arthropoda > Arachnida > Sarcoptiformes > Camisiidae > Camisiidae sp. Next base: position 13,667 of record JAQFZT010001260.1, read on the forward strand.
ACAGATGATTAAATTTATTCAATATAAAATTGATTCATGCATTTCCTGATAGATTCCCTAAATCTAGTGTTTATTAAGTTTTAAAATACTGTTGAGATTCAAAGGGTCTACAAGATAAATTGAGTTGAAAATTATAAGTTGGCTCAGAAGATACCAATTTAAACCAGAATTTCGAATGCAATATTTTCTCGTTTTCCAAATCTTCAAATATGAGTTCGTTTAATACTATAATTACTTATCAAAAGCCAAAATATCATCGAAAAGATTTTATTTTGATTTATTAAGAAAGCGGTCAAAACTATCAAACATTTGAAAAATTAAAAACTCCTGCAGTGCTTTTTAGGTAAACAGCATTTCCTTAATGTTTGTTATATTGTCTGCAGTTGTTCCGTATAAAATCATGTATGAGTTCAGTTAATTCACGTATCGTTTGAGGGCAAAACTTTGAATATGCAATTATTAAATAGTTTATTAGCACATCTTATTGAATAGTTTTAACTTTCCCTCAACAAGATTTATTTGCATTCAAACTCTGTTTTTGATTAAAATAATTTTTATCTTATAATTTCATAGCATTATCACTAAATCAGGATTTACTTTTTCCTCATAAACTCTTCTTCTGATAACAGCAATTTGAGAGACTATTATTGACTTTTTTTTAAAGACGATTTGATTTGCTAAGTTTTAAATATTAAGCAACCAGACAACCGTTAATTGTTGTAGACTCAGTCATTCATTTTTAGACACCGTTTGCTTTCCAACCACTAGTGTCGCTACACATATAATTATCAATTTGTTTTTTAATCATCAATAATAATAGTGACACTTATGGCTGGAAAATAAAGTAATTAATTAATGACAATAAATTAATGACTTCGAGTCTACAATCAGTTACAAGTAGTAATGCAGAAATCCCTGAAAATCCGGTGATAAATACAAATGAAACATGAGTGAAAAATAGAAATTTAAATGTTAATGACTAATCATGGTATTTTTCAAGCGATCCTAGATATAATTCATTGTTATATCCCAAACATATCATCAATTTTAATAAGTTTTTCATAAGTAAATTCAATCTTTTCAATGAAATCTTTTTGATTTTAAAAAATTAAATTTTTGACTAATATTATTGAGAAAGGCTTGAGTTGACTATGCGCTAACTTTTTCCAATCACTGATCACTTTATGAAAGAGATTTCTAGTTTCGTGTCTCCAGCCTCAGGGTTAAAGAGTTTTCGTAACTAAAGCCTTAGTGTCCAGAGCCTTCCATTTGAGTAATACTGTATTGTAACAATTGAGTAGTAATGAGTTATGAGTAGTGGTTATTAGTTGCCAAAAACTTATGAATCCGCATCATTTCTAGAATGACGGACACATAACTATTTGGAACTCATTGCACAAACTTTTCTGCTTTCAAAATAATACTATTGACTTGAAACTGAAAAACATACTCTTATTGTTATATTTGTGAATTTCTCTTTTACACTTAAAGGTGTAATTAATCCAAAATAGTTAATCTTGTAATTTATTTTGTAAAAATGCTCAACTGCTATAAACTTGAAAATTTGATGTTTAACCCTTCATTAAAGTAGAGAAATTGCTCAATAATAAATGCTATCCAATAAATTAAACTTTGACATTAATGTTATATTTATCAAAAATTAATTCTATGCTTTCCGACAAATAATTATAATTTTAGGCATACTTTAATCTCAAGTATAGAAAAAAGCTTCAGCTCTTTCCGAAATACAATTTTTTAGAAATTTCTTTTTTTGTTCTTAGAAAAAGTTCGTGAAAACTTCACAAAAGTTGACATAATTGGAAAATAAGCAATAAATTATGCTTAAAAATATGGTTTAGAGTCGAATGAAGTTTGATTTTTTGAGCAGAAAATCCTTTAGATTTGTTTATCAGATAAAAAGTGTCCCAAAAATAAGAAATGAATTGAGATTTTTTCCTGAAAAACGAAGATTCGAAGCATTAAAAGCTTAGATTCTCCGAAAAGTAATTTTTCTCCTTAAGGCTAAAAATGCTGACAAAAGCAGTTATGCGAGTCATTGACGACATGCGCACAAATAGAGAATTGAATGCATTGCAGTTCTCAAAAGTTCATGTGTTTATTCTCTCAGTAATCAATGCATTCAGTATTGAAAATATGGCGTAAAAATAAATACAATTGAATGCAGACAAACAGACGTTGAGTGAGAAAAAATACACAACTGTTTTAAATATGTTTCTGTTTTATTTGATTGATTCGCAAATAAAGTTGATTTGAAAAGTGATAAATCATAACATCTTTTATAAATTGTATAAAAATTTGGTTTAAAATCGTTGTTATGGTTACCGAATGTAAGTCTCTTTCAATTTATAATTTAATTCAAAAATAATTTGTTTTTATTTTGCATTTCATTTATGGCACAAATGTTTAACTATTTGTTTGGAAACTCCTATTAACACACTTTTGATTCTTCTGTTTTTGCATTTAATTAAAATCAAAAGTTGTCTTCTATTAAAGATATTTCAATTTTTTCTTTTTTTATTTATTGGTTTTTCATT
>JAQFZT010001261.1:0-16217 GCA_034696325.1 Camisiidae sp.
TGAAGCCTTAACCCCAGTCTATTAATTCACCTTTAAGTTTATAAATGTCACTGCTCTTAGTTGGAGATTTTCGTGACTCAATCCACCCATCTTTGCTTCTCATCAATTCATTTCACTTTCAATCTTATCATAGTGTATAAGTACAGAGTTTTATATATATATCCATTAGAGGTTGGGTGTATATATCCAAAGGTGAGGCTTCATCTCCTATTAACCCATTCATAAAGTGAGTCAGAGAGAAAGTGTAATTATATTAGGCAAGTATAAAGAAAGAAGGGCTCTATTGATGCTCAGATGGTATTTTGGCATTTGAGGAAAAAATATCTTCACATTACCTTTTTATGTCTCGCAAACTACCACACCCTCAAAGTCTGATGTAATGAGCATTATTTATACAAATTATTTATAGAATAAAATGTTTTCCTCTATCCGTTTCAAGATAAAAATTGGTGTTTATTAAAAAAAATTTTTTTCTTCACAGCAACTTCTTTCCTGAACAAGAAGTGGTTCTACAAAGTATGCAAAAATGGTCGATGGACTTGGAAAAGGAGTTAAGTATGCCATGTTTGCTGCCAATGGAATTATTTTTGTGAGTATAATAGAGTTTTCAATAATTTGCAAATCGATAACTCGTATTTATTTCATAATTACCAGTAAGATTGCATGCTTCAGCTCAGAAAGTTTTTCATAGCATCTCATTTTCAGTCAATGATTGTTTAATTCAAATAATATATGCATTAAGTGTGCAAATGAAGTATTACGTTTGCGATGCTCTAAATCATGATTTAATTTCAAGTTTGTTGCACTAGAGAAATCATAATTTATATGCAAGTCAAAGGAAATTGAATTTATGAATATTAATTGCTAACTGAAATGTATAAAATACTGTCTTAATTTACATTTAAAGTCTGTAAATGAGCTTTAAGTTAAAAGTTTGTTATTAAATGCATAAAACTTGTTAAGTAAACCTCAATTACTCGAATAATTAGTTGAATAAGAACTAACATGTTTTTACTTGAATAATTATGATATGATAAACTATTATGGAATAGATAAATTGGAAATGCAATGAAAATATACATTTATATGCTAAGGAAGAGCTTATATGCTAAGAGAATATTTGTATATGATTTCTAGATCGGTGGTCTTGTAGTCTTTGCAGTGGGAGTATGGACTTTAGCAGATCGATCCTTCATGGAGCGGCTCTTAGGGAGCAATCTATATGTGAGATATATAACAAAAATCAAATTTTCAGAATAATACAATTGTTCAATTATTATTTGAAAGGTGGCTTCAGCCTCACTGCTAATCGCTGCCGGAGTTATAGTGGCAATCATTTCGTTTTTAGGGTCTTTGGGCGCATACAAAGAGATTCGTTGTATGCTTTTGACATTTTTCGTCATACTTTTCTTTATATTCCTCTTAATGTTAATCGGAGGTATATTAGGATACGTCTTCAGAAATCAGGTATTTTTCAATCTTAAGTTTGACACTAAATTATTTGATTCAAAATAATGCAATGTTAAGGTTGACGAACGCATGCACAGAGAAATGATATCAACAGTTGGGCTCTACAAAAATGACACCGCAGTGACAGATGTGAGCCATCATTTCTTACTATCTTTAGATATTTTTACTCAAAAGCTTGAGCTTTGATTCAAGTTTATTCGAAACTTTTTTAAAACTTCAGTCACATAAAAACTTTTTAATGCAAAATATATGATATTTTACTGAATTTTTATTTTTCATATATAACAGGCGTGGGATTCAGTTCAGAAAAACGTAAGTGTAGTGAATATTTACAATGTTAAAGATTATATAAATTTTTGATTTCCTAAAGTTCAAGTGTTGTGGTATATCAGTAAATGGTTTGAAAGGCTATAACATATACCAGCGACAGAATAGGCCCCAATTTGGTCAGGGCCAGGGAAAACCTAAAGTACCGGTCAGTTGTTGTGTTAATCCAAAAGATTCAACGGCAGCTCAAAATTGTGTTTTGGACCCAAACATTCCTGGGAATGTGTTTCAAGACGTGAGTCGTAAAAATCAAAAATTCAAATTTACGTTTATTAGGCATTTAAGTTTAGCTGAAGCTAAATATTCTTCAATTTATGTCCAGTTGAAATGCCAAAGAACATGATCCAGCAAAAGGATGAATGTATTTTGAATGAAAAAACTCTTTTAACTTAAATATGAATATAAATTTTCAAATATCTATTTCCTAATTCAATTTGAAAGTTTAGATGTGGTATATAATGAACAGTTTAAGAGAAAGGCCAAAATTGAATTCAGAGTTTGATCGATAGCTTTTGAGCGTCGAGTTTGATCGAGCCGTCAATTGAGAAATAGAGTTCATAAAAAATTAAGGAAAATAATCCCTTATACTTGTTGTTACTTTCAAAATGCTAATTAACGGAAGTTTTATAAAATTAAAATTATAAGAAATTAATTTACGCCTGAATAGTTGTCTCGTTTGTTCAGACAGTTTACAGCTATATATAAAAAAAATTGCAAAATGAGGCTCAACAACATTTGAGTGTAATTAAAGAATCAGTTTATAAGATGTGCCCAAGTGTTCAATTAAAGAATAAATTAATTGATTCATAACTCGAGGCTTATGACTGAAGCTATTGAAGAGCTTTGAGCAATAAAATTGATAAAATTGAAAAAATTCATAAAATGATAAAATTGATTAACAATTAGGGGATGCCAACTCTCCACATTTGAGGCTCAAGTTTGTGCTTAAGCGCTGATTCTTAAGAGTCGTAAGTCCGTACAAATCTTTAATGAGTCTATTGATTGAAATCTAATCATTAAATCAATTATTTAATTGCTATCAAAGTGTTACGTATCACATATCAATTTCACAGATTTTCGGGCTATGATGAAAATAACTACATATTAATTAATAATGATTTGAAACTAAAACATTTTGATTTTTTCCAAAATGTTCAATGAAATTCTCTTGAAATATGTTAACAAACTTTCAATTTTAAGCAGACATAATAGATTAGACCTTAAATTATAAATGATATTGAATAAGGACATAACTATAAACATAACTCATTTCAAACCGCAGTCATTCAGTTTTCTTCAAGACATTAAATTTTGGGCATAAACCCAGAATAAAGAAAATTCAATTCGTGAGTTTTTCAATGGTTGACAGTTGAGTGAAAGAACTTTTAGGACAAACTTAGTCTTCTTTAACGCTAAAAACTTATTAGCAGTAATGCCTAATTTCTAGAGCTATATTATGTTTCACGCTCTCTGTATTTCTTTGATATTAATCAAAAATATGAATTATTTCTAACTAAATGTTGATTATATTACAGGATTGTTATGGCAAAATGAAAGACTTTGTCAAGGCAAGTATTAAACATTAAACATCCTCATCAACTGGCACTAATCGAGTCAATTTCACACAAATACTTCAAACAAATACTTATTATTTATTTATCAAATCAGAATTCAATATTTCATTTATGATTTCAGTGAAGAATTCTTTCTGAAAATCGAGTCAATTTTGCTGAAAATCTTTTATAGTAGCGAAGAGCATAAATTAAGCTTCAGTTTCAGCTTATCCAACTGAGCTCAAGCTATGAACTGGAAGTTAAGCTCAAGCTCTCAATTTTTCTCTTGTGATTTAGAAACAAAAATATGCGAAGTATTTGAGATTTTTAAAAAAGGAGAGACTGAGGAAAATTCTAAGTAAAATTTAAAATATCTTAATTTGAACCTTAATTTTTAATCATATAAGTTAAGTAATATTTTTATTAACTCACCATAAAAATTAAGCTCAAATTAAACTCTTCACTAATTTAAAAAAGTTTTAAATCTTCATTTCCTGAATATGAATTAAATTTATTGATATGAACTTTCTATAACCTTAAGGGTCACGCTTTACTGGTTGGAGGAATTGGAATTGGCATCGCGTGTGTATTAATTATAGGTCAGTCCTATTATTTTTATCACAACTTTAGTCAAAGTTATTTTTAATAGTTATGTAGAGCTTCGCACAAACAGAAAATTTATGTGTATTTATTTCAAAGATTCTTAAACTGAAGGATTAAATGAGTCTTAATTTTTGAAGTTTTTTGAAATTGAAAAAGTTTTTTAGAGATTGAATTGGATTGAAGTTAGAAAAATGTTTTACTCAATCATTGATGATATTTGAGTTTTTGTTTTCCTTTTTCTGATAAGCATTCAATAATTCAAGTTAAAATGAATGATTTGATGAGTGATAAGGTTAAGAGAATGCATTTTACGTGATAATTAATCAATTTTAATGAGATTAATCGAGAATATAGTCTCCAAAGAAAATTATTTACCAAAAGATTGAAGAGTTTACTTATTCTTTAAGAACTAGGAGAACATGAGAACTAAGATCCAGAAATAGATTTACTTTACAATTAAACTGAAAGTAATTTGGGTCTGAACAACATTTAGAGAATGATATTTTGAGAATAAGTCCTTGTAATTGAAAATTTGCAAATATTTGAAATTTAAATAATGGTTTCTAAATAGATAATTATATAATTTGTAAATAAGATAATGATTCTCTAAATATTGTTGAAATGCTCTAAATCTGCTCAAAGCAAAAAATACTGACTTTTCTGAAATACATTAGAATTTGTTTAAGTTTCGAAAGGAAATAGTTCTCACTTTTTTCAAAACCAATTAGAACTAGTTTTAAGAAAAACACAACATTTCTCAACGATAGAGAAGAAAAATAATCAATTATTTGTTGAAAAAATGTTTGAAACCAAGTTATTATAAAGAGATTTTCATGATTTATCAAATAATTAATCTTTCGTAAGGATTGTAAACATTTACTGCTCTATTAGTGCTGTGAAATATAGTTTATTATTATTTATTTGATTTATGTTTTTTAATTTATTATAGGAATGGTTCTCTCTATGGCATTATTCCTCATGATTAACAACTAGTTATCCTATGATTTGAACTATTAATTTACAATTTAGTCATTAAATGTGTTATCAATAGAATTTGAATATAAGTCAAAGAAACATTTATTTTTTACATTCACATAAATGTACTAAACATTAATCGCATATCCAAAACATTCATTCCAATATTCTTATGGATTATTTTACATAATATCGAGTTTATATATTTTATGAAAATTCTATAGATATCATAGACATTATGAACATTGTTTACAATAACAATACAAAGCATTACAATTTTATTTCTATCTTATATTTTGTTCAATTATTTAAACATATGATAAATATTTGGTTTTAAAGCATTTTAGCAACACTTTTAAGAGTTAGCTCAAAGTTATTATTACTGACAGCTTTTCATATAACTCAACCATTTATAGAGTTTTAACCAGAAATTCTTACATCTATTGCAGAGTTATATTAAAATATGTTAGCAATAAAATAGATTAGAAAACGAAATCCTTTAACACTTCTCATAATTAGAGTATTCAAATATTTAGATTATAAAATAAGTGGTTCTGGGACTTAAACAACAATTTGATTCTTTGATATTTATTCGGCACAATAGTTATTTAGAAGGTTTAAACAAATAATGAATTAAATATTGCCATAAATTGTCTTATTGAACATACCTGTAGTGGCAAAATGCAAAACTACTTATGCACCAAATATTCATTTCGTCAATAACTTCTATTTTTAGTCGTATTTCAAAAAGTCAGTCATTTCATCGCTGTTTTATAAAACTTTCTGTTAATTTAAAAAGTAAAAATTAATTCTCATTATGTTTGTTATTGTCTTAATTTCAAAATTTATAAGCTATTGAAAGATGAAAGAAATAATAAAATCCGACTCATTGTTAGTGAATAATAGACAAAAATTAAGGCAAGAGAAGTCTACGGTCTGAAGCTTTAAATGTCAGAAGTCTAATGATTATTTGCTCATTAGATTGAATAAATAAATTCATTATTAAAATAAGTTTAACTGAAAAAATCTATAAAATTAAGTATTGATGAAGTCTTGTGAAAATGATTTTTCACTCACTGAAGACAAATCAAATCAAATATGATAAGAACATTTGTGCAAAAATTCATTATTGCTATAAAATTGATCTCAATTTAAAGGTAGTTTTTGTGTTAAACACAATGATATTCATAGATAAAGATTTTTAGCAAGTTTTATGTTTAATTATGAAAAAACTGCAGAATATTGTTTAAAATTAAGTGTAAAACTTGCTAAAATCATTAACTATGAACAAACTAAATGTTTGAAAAGCTATGTTTGAAAAATAAATTTGGCATACAATCAGTATGCGAATGATGCCAGAAAAACATCTTATTTTAATCGTGCTCCGTCTTTCAAAGTTAATTAATGCCTTTAAAATGCCTCGTTTTCGCACAAATCGAGTGTCTTTATGTTCAAATTGTCTTAAATTTAATGAACTGGTATTTCAATAATAGATCGCTTTTGCAGATTTCAAAATAATTTCGAAAAATAAATAACTTATTAAATAGATATCTACCCAAAAGAGAAATAACTTCTTGAATTTGGTTCCAAAATAGAGCCATAACATAGTAGTTTCATATGTTTAAATGTGTACAACTTATGTCTGACACTTATCCGATGTATGCTATCTCTTAAATGTCAACATATTATTGGCCTAACATTTCTTAGTTTCATATTATAAAATAAATAGTATGAATAATATTGAATATTACGAGTTGATTGCCTTGACATCGCTTTATAGTACAAGCTATACTACATTGAAATTTATGATAACACATTTGATTGCAGTTGAAAAGTCCTAATTTAGGCAAACGATATCTAGGATATGAACATTTGCTTTAATGACACAAATAAAAAATAAAACAAATATACAATATTGACAATCAATAATTATAATTCATTTTCAAACAGTTATTCAAAATCAAAATCTGGTTAACATTTATTCATGAACTTATTCTGTAAACGAGTACAATATTACTTAATTTTAATCTTTATAACTTAACTGTAATAAAATTTTGAAAATTATACATAAACTGTACTGAAAATACTGTTTTTTGATTTGATTTTTTCTTATGCCTTAAATTGTGAAGAAAGAGAAAGTTAAGAGTTATTATGTGCTAAAACAACTGTTCAATTTTATGGCGAAAGTTAAAAAATAAAATTTAAAAAAAGAATTGCAACTGTTTCAATATTTAATGCTTAATCAGCGGATGGAGAAAAGGTGACAAATAGCAGCCTTAGCTTTAAAAACTTGTAAGTATATCATGTTCTGAGAAGTATTCCTACAGTAGTGCTCATAAAAGATTCATTTTGAGTCTTAAAAGAAAAAGAAAGTTTTGAAACTGATTTGTCTCAAACCACTAAAGAGGAGTTTATTTTTGAAAGAGTAGAATAAGTTAATATATACAGCGAATTCATTTTATGATAATAATAAAATAACTGATTATCCGATAAGCCATAATGACTTAACCTTCGCTACTGGTTTGGAAACGCTTTAATAATGATTGGCTCTTTGCCTACTGTCATAACTCATTGAATCTAATATTTTACTGTTTCAATGGCGTAACCATAGAATCACCATCACTTTGTGTATCACTGGAATAGTTGGCTCTACTTTAGAGGACAGAATTTAAATCCTGTAAAGCGGGAATCCGGCCGAACCTAAACAATTCTGGCGGAAACGGTAGTACTTTGAGTAAAAAATAGCAAAAACAAGGGGATCACGCAAACGATCAGTATTTACTCAGCTTATCTCCAAATATATTCAGTAATTTATTATTTTTTCATATTTCAAAATTTTATCAACGATTCCAGATAAGCCTTAGAGAAAATCTTCCGATTCTTTGGTCTAAATAAGTTTATCTGAGAATAAAATATATAACCAAAACTTTTGTCAAATATATTTTATAAATTAAACACATCGTAAAGATCGAGAACATGAAGAAGAATAGATACAGTTTTAGATCGGAAACGAGCAGGAGTCAAGTTTTCCTCCTCTACTCTTATTTTTTAGGGTTTTTTTTTCATTGATGTGTTTAGCTTTTAAGAGCTTTCTAAGTATAACAAACAATTTGTGTGAATAACAGTTATTTTTTCGAAAATTTAACGAGAATTCATTATACTTTAAAGTAGACATAATTTAAAAATCTAATTTTCGGGACAATTTTGATGAGAATCGGTTTGAAAACATTGATGATGATGTCTTTTGAACGCCATATCTAAAGAGATTCATTGGCAATATTGTAATGACTAAACTTAAAGAATAACTCTTAAGAATTAAGTGTAAGGTCTATGCGTTAGCTAAGAGAGGAATCTAGATATGTAGGACTAATTCACTATTGCATGCCTTTCGCACGCTTTTCTCGAGGTTAAGCTAATTTTAGAAGAGATTTCCGGACAAGAAAATCCTTCTTAACTAAACAAGAGAGAGAGAGAGAGAGAGAGAGAGAGAGAGAGAGAGAGAGAGAGAGAGAGAGAGAGAGAGACTGGAACACTGCGCTTTGCCTAAAGATGCCTAAAGAAACTGAATACTGCGCTGTCGAAAGTTTTGTTTTTAGAGCTTAAGAGAAAGCCTACAAATCTCACTCTTTTTTGCAATTACTTCATTTTTTCAGTTTATTTGATTTTCTTGTTGATAACATATCAAAGTTAATACATGAACAAATAATTTAAATAATTGAAAAAAAACAAACTCTTTATAAGGTGAGACCACTATTTTTGATACTAAAATTTTGTTCAACTATCATATGCGACATTAACTTACTTTTTAATATCTGCTGAACGCTTTGCTATTATGTATAGACAACATTGGTTTTTATTGTATATTTTCTCGTGTACAGCAAATTCACTGTGAAAGGCAGAGCACAATAATAGTTCTTGCGCTACATTTAGCACATCAGGAGTTTGCAATTTATTGTTAATAAGAGTGCAGTGGGATATTATCAGTGCTATGGAACCCGTTGCTCTCTATATGACTTAAGTGCAAATTGTTGTAATTAAATACAAACAAATATTGTTATCAGACAAAGGGACAAAACTTATAGCATTATCTGTTGTTACCTTCAATTTGGGATGTTTTCAAAGCTTTTCTCAATTCTCAGTTAATATGATATATGTGGACGAAACAGAACCAGATGAAGGTACCATTCAATTGATTTTTATTCATTATTGTCACTATTCATTTAATAATATTTTCACCAGATGTTGAGCAACCGTTTGAACCAAGAAAAGTGGTCGTCAAAAATAAAGATCCGAAAAAGGAATATAGTCTCGGAGAAGAATTAGGAAGGTATTCATGTTTCATCTTTATTTAACCAATAATTTATTCAATCAATATTTTCTAATCACATAATTCAAACATTTTGATATATTTTTTTATTTTGCTCATCAATATAATTAAGTCCAATGTCTGTTAAAGTGAATCTTCAAAGTTCAAAAGGCTTCGTAAAAATGATTCTTATATTGATATTCAATTACATTTTTTATCTGCAATTCAAACGATATAACAAACTTATTATTGAAGTCAAATTAAAATGTTTGAATTACATTTGATATTTTTTTTAATTTAGTCAATAAACTTATCTCATATAAAAGTTTATTTATCCTTTAAATTCATATAAGATTTATTATAATTTTTGGTTCTCTATTCATTAGGTAAAAGTAAATGTTTGTTTTAGAATTGAATAAATCATTTAAATTATATTTGTAAAGAAATTCAATTTTTCAAATGTGTGATCACTTATTTTCTTTTCATTGACTCAAATTTACTAGAATTTTTCCTAAAATTCTTTCAATTCTTAATCAAATTCTTTTCGAGTCCCAATTCTAGCAGACCTTCAAATTTGATGGTCCCTTTCCGGCCTACTTTCAAAATATAGCTCACAGTCACTCAAATGCTCAATGAAGGGCATAAAAAGTTCAATTCAACCAAAACTTTTCTCAATTCTTTGTTGAATTTGTTTTAAGAATAGGAAGAATTTTTATTTCAACCTATCATTCAAAGTATTTAAGTATTAATTGAGAGTAAATTTTGTAAGAAATATTTGAGTGTTGAGTTGGATGTAAAACTCGTATAATTCTAATGGATTTAAATATTTTTAGCCTCAGTCGTGGTCTCAATCCTAAAACATTTTGAGAAAATAGTCATTATATAAGATATTTAGAAAAAGTACAATAAAAAAATATTTAATTTTGGTATTGTATCAAAAGCTGAAAACTGGCACAAAATAGAAGCTGAAGTTAATTCATTATGAAAAAAGTGACGGATAGCTTCCTCTTTAAATCATTTTTACGATTTAAAGAATAGTCTGATTTAAAGTGTGATGTTTTTTGGCTGAATGTGTTTTCGTGTTTGAAATAGAGGCAAATTTGGAATTGTGAGGCGATGTACAGAAAAGTCTACTAAAAAAAAGTTTGCGGCGAAGTTTATCGTTGCAACACGTGTTGACGATCGTAAAGAAGTAGAACGAGAAGTGGATATAATGCGTTCATTACAACATCCACGACTACTACAACTATATGATGCCTTCGATGACGGAAAAACTCAGATGTGTCTCATTATGGAATGGTCTGTATCTAAAAGGCTATTAGCGCTCAATAATTATGTTTATATTGAACGTGAATATAGTTTATTTATTTTGAACTTTTTCTTGTTTGTTGAACGCTTTGTGAATATCTATACTATATATCTATCTATTATAACACAGTATCGAAGGTGGAGAGCTATTTGAGCGGGTGATTGACGATGATTTCGTCTTAACTGAAAAGGCCTGTACCATATTTATGAGGCAAATATGCGAAGGAGTCGAATATATTCATTCGCAGAATATTCTTCATCTTGACATGAAGGTAACAATTATGGCTATCCAGACAAAAACCTACTCGAGTTCTAACATTTTCTTTCAAATTTATTACTCTTTCTAAAGTTTTCTCTTTCTTACGCAAAGGAATTTTTGGCAATCATTTATTGTTATATTAAATAAAGTTTAAATAAAGATATTGAGACTCAACTTAAATACCTGCCAATCTTACATCAGTTACTTCAATATGAGACTTATGTATTGAATGCATTTTTTGAATGACTCGTATCTCAATTTCATTTTGATCATTATTCAAATTTCATTTAGTACACTAACCTTATTAATATATTTTTGGCTATTTTCCTAAAATCCCATCACTCAATACGGCATTTAATATTGAGTCAGTTTTCAAAAATAATCAAATAAATCGTTTTTCTCAAATTCCTATTTAATTAACAAATTAGTTTCAAATACTTACTATAATTCCTGTTTAATTTAAATTATTCAAAATGATTCACAAATTTTATTATCGGTTTTTTGCCATTTAAAATATTCAATTATTTAATTTTCAATTTTATGTTGAAACCAGAAAATGTATTTCTGAACTTATTTCGCAAAACCTTAAATTATATTTTGAAAAGACTCAAGATTTTTAGATGAGATAAATTTAATGGTTTGTCTAGAGCTTGACCTTGACTTAATGCTTAATGATATTAAGATATTTTCTTTATTGAGACTTTTGTTGAGCTAAACTCTGATTTTCATTGCGAATCAAAGATTATTCTTCAGTATCATAGAAGTGTCTCCACTAGACATTGTTTGACAATGAATTAAATGGACTTTAAACTGATTATAATAAGCATTGATTTTTAATCTCAATAATTGATAATTATCTTATAGCCCGAAAACGTGTTATGTGTGACGCGTACTGGAAATCGCATAAAATTAATTGATTTTGGTTTAGCGCGTCGTATCGTTAAAAATGAAAAATTACAGATTTTATTCGGAACTCCTGAGTTCGTAGCACCAGAAGTGGTTAATTTCGAACAAGTCGGCTACACCACTGACATGTAATGGACTACATTTTTAGATTAACCCAATTTTTCTTTCATTCTAAGCTTGACTTATATATAAATAGGTGGGCCGTTGGGGTTATCTGTTATATTCTGTGAGTAAACCATAGATCAAATTTCAACAAAAACTAACTTATAGTCAATTTTCATTTCGATAAGTCTTTCTGGTTTATCACCATTTATGGGAGACAGTGATTTGGAAACTATGGCTAATGTGACGAGAGCTGAGTTTGACTTCGATGATGAGAGCTTCGATGTTATCTCAGATGAAGCAAAAGACTTTATATCTCATTTGCTCGTCAAAGATAGGGAGTAAGTATTGAATTAACTCATTATTTCACTCGATATGATGAATGATTTTGTGATTTTTTCTATACAGCCAACGACTGACAGCCAGACAATGTTTAAATCATCCATGGCTAAGGGTGAGTGTGACACCTACGCCCCCATCGCTTCCGGGTATAGATGAAGCCAATCGCTTCGAGGTTTGTCCGCGTGTTTCCAGATGACAGGTTTGCAGTGCAAAACCCATTCTATCCCTCGACTCAATCCAAACGATTAATAGATTATATTTGCATTTTATCATGGATTTTATTTTGCATTGTTTTCAACCACTTTTGTCTCAATTCCAAAACAAATTCGTCTAAATCTTATGAATGCGAGCATGAATTGAATCTTGAAAACAAAACTTTTCATCGCAAAAAATATTCATTTCCTGCACTGCTAGGGATCCAGTTTTATAGAAATTCTGTTTATTGGACTTTTGATTAGTGTTCACGTTCCGTACGGTTTTAAAGCCCAAGTGTGTGTCACTTTTACTGTATATACCTGTACAATACCTTTACGATAGTTTTAATTTCCTTTTGATAGCATCGAATTATAATGGTTTGGGAATGAATTGTTGAGTTTGATTTGTGTCTAAACGTGTGCTCACATTAACCGTATTGAGTGAATCGAAAAGTTTCTTTGTAATTACAGTCAAATCATACAGTATTGTATTTCATCAATACTTTTTAGTGAATCATAATTCAATGCCTATTAAGTTATTGTCTTAACTTTGCAATTAGTGGAAAAGATTGAGATTTTAAACTCACAAAAGTAGTTATTCCAGTTCCAGATTTGAAAGAAGAAATTAAGATAACATAAACTTTTCTTCTGACTTTGTATGGTTAATGTTACTATTGGTTTATAGAAAGTATTAATATAAAAGAGATGTTTTCTAACAATAAAGCTTTGTTAATATAGCGCGGAAGTAAAAAGAAGATGGAGCAGTCCCTCGATAAGAAAAAGTTAAAGAAGTTTGTTATCAGAAGGAGATGGCAGGTATTGTATCTCACATTTTATTAATTACAAAATTCATATCTAAATAACAAATTATAATATGCTTCACATTTCAACGCAAAATTCATTCTTACATTCAAAGCAACTCAAAGAGTGCTTTAACAGTTGAATATTAAAATGGAGAGAATCCTCATCCCAACTAAAGCTGATAATAGCGCTCACGTCAAATGTTATTTATATTGTAATTCAATATCTTTGTTAAGTCTCTAAATGTAAGGCTGAGTATGATTTTAAATTTTAGTACTGAGTGCTCACTCATTACAGTTTGAATCTTAAGAGTACTTTACGGTACAGTACAATGTCATGAAAAATACAAATAGACCTAAACTTACTGGAGTGAAATTGAGTGTTGGCAACAATAACGCGAACACGAGTTGCGAAATATCTGAAAAAAGAATTAAATTTATCCAAATTTAGAACCATTACTTAAAATTACAAATTTTGCTCAAATATGTTCATTAGATTAGTTTCTTATAAAGTCATTGACTTGATTTTGATTCAAAAATTGTAATGAAATTTTGATAGACGTAACAAATAATATGAAATCTATTGAATATTCAGTGAAAATGATTGGATTATTTAAATTTTTTAATCTAAAGAGTATTAAAACATGAGATTATTATTGAACGCATGCAACGCATTATTAAAATGATAACAAGGTATAAACTAACTTATATTTGCTCAATGACTTATCTCACAAATAAAACAATGTTCTCAACTCAAAAGCATGTTTATATATGCAAATCAGATTGAGCTTACACTCGAGTTTGTTTAATAGTTATCTATGACATGCATAAATCACAAATTAAAATTTCTTTCACTTTCAGATAATTAATATGGAGTTTCTGCACATCATTTATTATTTTATGATACATTTTCAGGTTTTAATTAATTAAAACTTAGCTCGAAATGGTATTCGAGTTATTAATTTCATTTGTAATAGATATGGATTTCGTAATCCCAAGATTTGACATTTTTTTATCAGGAATTATTTTTAGAAATCAATGAATAGAGTCCATAGTTTGACAATTTTTTTTGGGTTTATTATTTTCAGAAAGCCGTTAATGCAATTCTTGCACTCAAAAGGATGGGAGCCATGATTTGACACCTTATTTTAATTAATTATTCAAATTGTTTGAAATAACTGCACAATTTTAAGGTTGAAATGAGAAATATAGAAATTTTCATATGATTGAAATTTGTTTCTCGTTTGAAAATAACAGATAATATTCACATAGTTTGCAAACATTATGGCTCTTCAATTTGCATTAACAGAATTGGTTTCTATAAAAGATTGGTTAGACTTTAATCGTAAACACAACAAAGCCCTCATACACCCGAAGGTGATTCTGATGAGTTTGAGGATTGTTAATACTGTACAAATATATTCAAATTTAATAACAATTTTCGACTTCTTTAAACTTCGTTTCTTCAAATTTTTTGGTTGTATTACTAAAAGAGAAAACTATTCAACTGTTGAATTAAAAATAATTTTTACTACAGGTGTAAAAAAATTTATTATTTGTTATATCAAATCAATGATAATATACAGTATATTTTCGCATTCAATGTGATTTCTTTTTTTCCTTCCTTTTTCTCTCCTCTTTTTAAAAATATTATTATTATTATTACAAAATTTGAATTAAATCTCATTTAAATCTCAAGTGTGATTGTATTAGGATTTTATGTTGACATGTATTTCACAACGCAATTAATAAAATTTCATTTTCAACAAAACTAAGTTTTTAATCGCTTTTTGAAAAGCAATCTGACAGCTATTGCAAGTAAAAAATTCAATTTCGTTGAAATCCAATTGAATTTGATTTTGATAGAACACATCAGGCATGTTTTGTATGAATGAAAGTATAGTAAAAGCAATTTTTATAAGCATTAAGAGCTAATTCTCTAAAATTATAGAAAAGAATGATTACAATCTCAACTTATATTATATTATAATATGAATTATACATGTACATCTTGGGAAATTGTTGCACCGCACCCGCAGGACCTTACCCGCCCGCAACCCGCAGAGAAATAATAGCGGGTACCCACAAAACCCGCCACATTTCTACCTTTTTTGGTATATTTTACTGTTTTGAAAATTCAATAAGGATTGAATTCTATTGTTTAACTGTATGCGGGTATTCGTCTGAAAAATGTTTGCACCCACAAATACCCGCAAGTGCGGGTACCCACTGCACATGTATAATATTGAATGTTCAGTTACTAAACTGTAAATCTTAATAACAATATAGTTTAGGAGCTTTAAAGATAAATATCCAGTATGAGCACAATTGATTTGTATCATAGGAAGGGGGCATTCAATTTATGTTCACAAGACCAACCACTGACTTAATAAATTTACTCTCTATTTATAAAGAATTTTCTAACAAAAGTTTCATAAACATCTTAATAAAAGAAACTTATGTCGAAAGAAAATATATCTGAGAATTGTCTACAGTGTATAAAATTGAAAAATAATTCAAATTTTTCGACACAGATTCATAAATATAGGTAAACTTGAATTGACTTTCAAAAATTTTTTTCAAAAGAAAAACATAAGTAAATGGAATCTTTTTGCGTAAAACTAGATGTCTTCATTCGTCTCATTAAAAACTTGAATTTTTGATCATTAGTTAATTACTATGAGATAGAAAAACGGATATAACTTTCAAAAGTATAATTAGCTCAAAAAGACTGATGCGGTAGTAAAGGTATACGCATTTGTGTTAAGTATGATCTAAAAAGTCTGGCAAATGGAGAAATTCTTACAAATGAAAGAATAATGACTATACAACTGACCTTATTTTCATTAGGTTTAAATAGTCTAAATTAAGTTATAAATTAATGATAGAATTCTTTGGCAGACTTTCCAATTAAAATTAGGAGTTTTGGATGTGTGGTAAAGATGAGTGAAAAATTGAAGTTAAACATCGACTCTTACTTTTAAACTAACTTTATTATTGCTTTAAAGAATATTATTATTACTAAAGAATACAATTACAGTTACAGTCTTGATATAAATCCAAAATATAAAT
>JAQFZT010001262.1:0-16205 GCA_034696325.1 Camisiidae sp.
TCAACAAGAATCTTGAGAAACATCTTTATAAACAAGGAATAAAAGGGGTTTCCGAGGACTTTTGATTCGACCTAATAAATAAGAGGAAGAAACACTGCAATCTTCAGTTTGTTCTCAACCTCCGAGTAGAGCGATCTAGCTCAAGCCCAGTCCTGTTCAGTTGATTTCATTTCAGTCCAGTATTTTTAATTAATTAATTGTTTATTTATTTCGCATTAAGACATCTGTTTGGTTTTGTTTAAATTAAATAAAATTTATTGTTCAAGTTTAAAAATAAAATGTATAATTGTGCGGATAAAGTTATTTTTGAATAGTTGGCCTCTCTTTATTGGTTCTGTACCTCTCACGAATCGGATCACATCTACAGGATATACTTCTACCTTGTATAACAACGCCTCGGTGGCGGATAGCCGGTGGTGGACACCACCAATAACCGGGTTCGGGTCAATAATTCTCTGCCGGACAAGTTTTACTCTTTAAATTGATTGCAATTGACTTTTAAAACGGTATATCTCTCGATGCATGAAAACGAGAGAAAAGCATTCCAAGTTGTGCTTCACTATATAATTTGTGAAGTCAATAAATTTAAATTCTTCAATATCTCCAAAATTTTCCATTTAAGCATTCCTGAATTTCATGATATACATTAAATTTGATTCAAGTTAATGGATTCCGAAGAAATATCAAAAAGATTTTTTTGTTGAGATATACCGTATTAAGTCAATGGCAGTCAATTATAGAGACACTCATAATAAAAATTTGGATCAGATCCTTCACATTTTTCAGGAAAAGCGAGCTTACTTTCAAAAAACACCGTTTCATTTGATTAGATTCACTATTTTCTCAATAAGATTTTAATTAATTAAGTATAACTTTTTAAGCATTACAAAGATTTCACGTTGATTTAAACATGTCGCGGTCAATTGACCGAAAGTCAATTGACCGAACGTCAATTGACCGAATGACGATTGACCGAATGATGATTGACCGAATTCAATTGACCGAATTTATATCTCTTTTCACTGAGTTTAGTTTATGATATTCCTTGTATTAATCCATTGAGATCTCCGGTAAACAACTTCATACATATACAGATATGAGTCTGGGTTGATTTCAGTCAATGATTTCGGTCAATTGCGTTTCGGTCAATCGTCTTTCGGTCAATTGACGTTCGGTCTATCGACCCAGACCCGATTTAAACATCAAAACTAACTCATTTAATTCTTAAAGGTAAAAAATATATTTCTCATTTAAATATGACTTAATTAAATTAGCATTAGTTTCAATATGAATTCCGGAAAATGCGGTAATGGAGGAGTAAATTGCAACTTATTTAGATTGTCATTAGCATATATTGAAGTGCTCACTAAGAAAGTTAAATCAACATAAAATATCAATGAGATAACTTTTAGTCCATAAGCACAACATCAATATCTTCAAACTAAAACACAGCGTCAAAATCCCATAGAGCTCTATGTTAAGTAAAATGCTAAAAGATTTTATGATCTAAACTACAACTAAAAGAAATTCGATGATGAGATTTTTATGTTGATTAAACTTATTGTTGAGCAATTCAATTTCCTTAAGTGATAATCAAAATTGAATTTATTTTTTAAATATTTAGATTATATGAAATAAATAAAAAATTCATATCAATTTATATTCAACTCAATCTGAAATCAGTTAAGTTCAATTTAAATTCCTTTAAGTTGAATATGGATACCGATTTTATGTTTATTTCATATAATCTGAATATCTTTTAAATTACTTTTACATTCGTTGAAAGTTAATTTTTAACGTTATTTTCATTAATTAATTTCAATTAAGTCAAATTAGAGTTTGAAATAGCTCATTTCAATGTTAAAACTAAAGACTCAGTAGACCTAAAGACGCAGTAGAACTAAAGACGCTGTAGATCTAAAGACGCTGTAGAACTAAAGAAGTTATACAATTTTTTATTACTGTTAAAGTTTTATATAAAACTGTGAAAAGTTGATCAAAATCTCTATTAAATTATTTAATGTATTGATTTTACTTTATTGCTATACTCAGAAAAAAATTTTATGCAGAAGTCTTAAAAAATACGTTGACACTACTCAAAAACCACGTAAAACTAAGATGATTCCACGTGTGATAAAAGATTTGAAAAAAGCTTGTAATATGTCATCTAATAAACAGGAGTTAAAATATCTTATTCTAGACTTATGTATGTCTTAAGCTCTAGACATTCAAAGGGTTTATTTAAGAAGTTGATAAATTATTAATAAGATAAGTGAAAATATTAATTAATATGAATTCAAATCTATTTCGACATATCTTAAAGGATGCAATGGTTTCTATATTAATAAGTGCAATCATTTCAATTAAAACCAGAAAATATACATTTTTGTTATCGTAAAAGCATTATATGAGATGTTTGATAATAATTTAAATAACGATATTTAAAATTTTACTTAAAACTAAAAGTGTACTTAATAAACAGTTGAATGCACTTTCAATTGTTTTCAAAATTAATTCCTTAATAACTTTTTGACGATATCTTTGACTTTCTTTGAGAATTTAGAATATGACCAATTCATTTCAATAACATGAGAACTTCAGCGAAGTCTTCTAAGTATTTCAACGAAAGAGCGTAGTAATACATGAATACGTAATAAAATCATTTAGAAATATTAGCTCTCATCCTAACTGTTCAAGTAGTACTTGGCCATAAATTGAATCAACCATTTCTAACATTCTTTCAACAGATATTTTTGAGGCGATAGTAAAAACAGGCTTGCCTTTAACATTAGGTCGAGGAGCATAATAAAGAGTTATCATTGAACAGTTATCGCAGATGACTTGTAGTGTGAGTATAGGGTGAATGACTTTCACTTCATCTGATAATAAAGATAAATTAGTAATAAAACTATGGTTATTGAAAGCGCTATCAATAACCTGAATCTTTATTATATTTAGAATATTTTGGTACAAACGATCCGAAATCTTCACTTTCTTCCAGTTTCTGATAGAGTTGTGAGCCATTACTTATGAATTCTTCATAGTAGCCACCATTAGGATCAAATAACTGCTCATATTTGTGCTCAAGATCTATTTGCAATTGTTTATTGAACTGAAATGAAAGACTAATAATCATTTTTATACGAAAAAATTGACGCTTTACCCCTTCCTCTGTCCCTTGAACTTAGTTTTGCGATGAAATCAAAGTCTCTCTCAACGGATAAGAACAAGTCTTCATCATTGATGTCTAACTATTTAAATACAGTTATTTATAATGATAATAATAGAGAGGTATAGTGAAAGCGCTTTCACTATATGTTATGCTTTCATTATAATGCAATACTTCACACGTGTTGAGAGAGATGAGATGATGTTCAGATCAATGAATGCATTAAATTACTTACAAAATGTATTTTTAAAAATCATAAACTCAATATTATTTATTGATAGATAAGTCATAAATTGATTCAAAATGATTCAATTATTATATGATATCATGAATTACCTTTAAATTTTTGATAATAGCTCATCAAATTATTACCATTCAATAAATCTTTCACTTTAACAAAACGACTGTCGCTTTCATTGTCAGACATATTTAAAGCAATTAATTTTATCGAAACAGCGCATGTGCTGCATGTGAAAGCGCTTTCACTTAAAAATGCTGACCTGTTCATGTAAACAGCCTTTCGATACGTACAAAAAGTTTATTTGAATGGCTTTTATAAGCACGTGTCATTTAAACGTCTAAAATAATACTTTTGGCGAAATTAAAATTTTCATAAAAATTGTTACGCCTGACATCTTATGCTAAGTTTAAAATAAGATGTTTGCAAGTCTTTTTACGTTCTAACGTCTTTTGCTCATAAAATATTTCTAAGAGTGTATTTAACAATGCGAATAACTCCAGCGCGCGCTTAACTGTTTTTAAAAATCTATTGAAAAGTATAAAAGGATCAGTTTTTATGGGAATTAAAGCTAATTTCTATTAAACAATCAAAATAACTCCAGCGCGCGCTCAACTGTTTCTAGATACTATAAGAGGGAAAACTATTGAAAAGTATAAATGGATTGGTTTTTATTGGAATTAAAGCTAATTCCTATTGAACTCTTGAAATAACTCAAACGCGCAATTAACCGATTTTAAAATATTAAATAAATTTTGCATACTATAAGTAGGATAGTATTGTTGTTTTAGTAAAAAGGGGCAGTATTGTTGGTTTAGTATAAAAAGGCTAGTTTCGCTTTTCAAGCACTTGTGACTTATCAAAATTGATATAAAATCAGGTCCCGTTTGTAAATTTTCCCTCGGAGTTGGCAGCCGTACTTGAAAGTTTAGTAGAACTTCATACTCAATGTTGATTTTTAAAAATCACTTAGAATACTTAGAAACTTAGAAACTAAGTATCATATGT
This sequence comes from Camisiidae sp., assembly GCA_034696325.1. NCBI lineage: Eukaryota > Metazoa > Arthropoda > Arachnida > Sarcoptiformes > Camisiidae > Camisiidae sp. The sequence continues at coordinate 4,416 of JAQFZT010001262.1, forward strand.
TTGGTTGGATTAAAAATTATCTAAAGGTTCAAGTATTAATTTTATTTAGAATACTTCTGCCTATTGCTTATATTATAAGTCTATTTAGTAAGACTAAATATATCTTTTATTTAATATTTTACTTATTATTTAATAGTTAGATATAAAAATAAAATAAAACTAAATAATAATCAAAGTTTTAGTATATATTGTAAATCCAGAAAATTTACCTTCTATTATAATTATTCTATGCAGCTGTGAATTTGAAAAATTGATTCCGTGTCTTAAATCATTTTGTATCCGTGATTTCTACGAAATTAACAGTAATAAATTACTTTTAACATTCTTTTGTTGTTTTCTTCTGTACTTTTAAGATAAGATATGAATGAAATATTAGATTGAAAGTACTTAAAACCTACTTTTCTCAATTGCACTCTTTACTGCAAAAAACGAGATATATATTTGCATTTTTGAGATAACAAAACAAAATGTCGGAAAATAGCTACATCACCAGTATTTTCAATAAAATCAATGTTTCAAAAAAATTCAAAATTAAAAATAAGTTTATGTCTAATGTTAAAATTTTATATGTTTTCAAAGATGATCGCAACGAATTAAACGTTCTTTTAATCACATACGACGACCAAGTCTTTTGCTGTGGTAATAATTCAAAAGGTGTTTTAGGGTTGGGTCATGAAAATAGTATAGCAGAATTTGAGCTCAATGTAGAGTTGAGTCATAAACAAATTATTAATTTCAAAAATAGTTTGTATCACATAATTTCGCGCACCAGAGATGGAAAACTATATTGTTGGGGAAGTAATGAATTGGGTTGTTTTGGGAATGAAAGAGAAGATGAGATACATAAACCAGAACTGAATAACACTTTAACTAATGAAAACATAGATATTTGTTGCGGAGATTTTCATACAATTGTTTTGACATCAAATGGAGAAGTATTTGCCTGGGGTGGGAATAAATATGGACAAATTGGAAATAGAAGTAAAGAAGATGCGTTGACACCTTTAAAAGTCGATGAATTTGATAGAGAGAAAGTTGAAGCGATTGCGTGCGGTTCTATTCATTCAATGGCAATGACAGAAAGTGGACGAATTTACAGTTGGGGTAGTAATTCATGTGGTCAATTGGGTATAAGTAATGATAAAAAATCATTGAATAAACCAAAACAGATAAAGATTAAAATGGGAAATGAAGATAGAATTATAAAAATGAGTTGTGGTTCTAATCACAGCCTATTGTTATCACATCATGGCGATATTTATGTATTTGGCAGTAATGAATTTAAACAATTGGGATTAAATAATAATATAGAGAAACAAATGAAACCAATTAAATTGGATCATTCAGAGAAGTTCATTGAAATCGCATCGCATTCTCATCACCACATTTCAGCTGCTCTTTCAAAGAATGGTTTGTATTATGTTTGGGGTTTATGTGGGGAAGAGATTATAAGTGAACCGAAAAAAACAAAATTCAAATCATTCGATGAAATATTTGCGAAATATCTTATGATCACTCATAATGCGATTTACGAATTAGCAGATAGTCTGAAAAATTTATTTTCAATGAAAAGCCAAAAATATGAAGTAAAATTTAGAGAATTTATAGAAATTGATCGAGGGAGCTATGGGATTGTTTATAAAGTCTTAGATAGGAATTCTAAAAAGAAGTTTGCTGTTAAAAAAATACCTTTACCTAACGGATTCGATATAAAGGATAAAAAGGATGAATTGAGTAAAGAAGTAAAATTTCTCGCGAAAATGAGCAGTATTTATGTGGTAGAGTGTTTTGATTTTTGGATTGAGAAAAATACTCATTCAAAAAATAATTCAGAGTTAGACAACTATTTTTCTAGACCTCCATATTTACTTCATATTCAAATGGAATTATGCTATAAAACTTTGAAGCAAATCATAGATATAGTGAAGGGAGAACTGGAATCATTAGTGAATGAAGAAAAGATTGCTCTAAATTATTATATTTCTAGTGAAATTTTCAAAGAATTAGTCGAATGCGTAAATTATTTGCATGAACGAAAACCTCCAATAATACACAGAGACTTAACCCCAAAGAATGTTCTAATCTCATATGGGAGAGACGGGCGTTTTGTTAAATTATCAGATTTTGGTATAGCAGTAATTCATGAATATGAAGATCAATCTCACACTAAAGACAGAGGAACAACAAATTTCATGGCTCCAGAAGTGGATAAGGGACATTATAACACGAAAGCAGATGTTTTTAGTTTAGGTTGCATAGGAAGGTTATTATTCAATCTTCAAAATAATGAGTGAGTCTTACATTCTCTTTCAATTAATTTATGTAATTTTCATTGGAATCACGTCAAAAAGGCTCAATAAAAGATGTTGCAGAAAATAATATCGAGTAATGAAATTAAACAAGCAATTATTCTTATCTTCATGTTATTTAAAATTGATATTTATTCGAGATTATGAAAGTTCTTAAAATGATTTGCTCATGATTTTAGTTAACAAGTTTATGTTTAAAATGATTTTCTGAAACTAGTTTTCTCATTAGAACATGAATTTTTTAATTGTTTATTAAGCACAAATATAGAACAAATACAGTGCGGCGCAGAATTATAAGACCACCGAATATTCCTGAAAATTCTGTATTTAAACGAGTGATTGAACTGTGATTTTTTGAGTCAACATTTATAACGTTTTGATTGATTTATATATAAAAATTTAGACCAATCGCCCGATAGATTGCCGAGTTTATGGCCAATTTTCAAATTTGGTGACCACAAGTCTATTTTACCGCGGCACAAAATTAAATTGATACACGCGCTGGTCAATTTAATTTGGTTTGTGGACTCCGGGATCAATCAAATGAAGTGGTCATCAATAAGTTCAGTCCTTTAACCGATTAGGTGGCTTTGTGGACATTTTCACTAGACTATCTCAGGAAAATTACCACTTTTAGTACCGTCGGGGAATTAGTAACCGGAATAGCCGAAAAATGTCCAAAATTAAGTTAAAAACCTTGAAAAACTAATTAATAGTATGCGTAATAAGAGTCTGGAAGCTTTAATTTGTAAATAGTTGCCAAACAAATTACTAATTTTGATAAATTAAACAAAATCGATTGTGGTCTTATAATTATGCATACCTCTAAATTTGAAAATTGGCCAAAAACTCGGTAATTTATCGGTCGATTGGTCTAAATTTTTATATTTAAATCAATCATTCGTTTAAATACAGAATTTTCAGGAATATTCGGTGGTCTTATAATTCTGCACCGCACTGTACAATTGTGTCCAAAAGAAAAGCGCAGTTTCATTAAAATATATACTTTATTGCAATACACCTTAAAGTCTTTATAATGTTAAAACATGTCTTACACTGAAGTATATATTTTATTTTAAGCAAATTTGGGCTTTTCTTTTGGACATGTCTGTATGAAACAAATTTTCTTTGAAATTATTAGTGAGACATTTTGCTTTTAAAAGTTTTTTATTACGTCATTAGGTCTGTGTTGAATCTATCATTGAATGAAGAATCTATAGAAAAGCTGATTGAAAGGATGATCACACATAAGCCGAAATCACGCCCAACTTGTGCAGAAATCATGAATCAATATCAAAAGTGGGGAATGGATATCAAACCATTATTTTGTTTGTTTTATGATGAGAACAAGTTTGAATTCAAGACAAAAGTGAGTGCAATTCAAGAAAGTTTCCACTCATTTTTCATAAAAACAAAATTGAAGAATTATCCTAAAATACCATATGTTACGCTCACAACAAATATTGAAGTAAATAACAGATACGCTCAAGATTTCGTTGAATTAGAAATTATTGCGTCTGGAAATTCTGGTATTGTTTGCAAAGCCTTTAAAAAAAGTAATAAAAAAACATATGCCATAAAAAAGGTTCCCATCAATGATCTTTCGGGCGAAGAAGCATTAAAAGAAATGGAGTTATGGAAAAAACTGAAAAGTGACCGAATAGTTAAATTAAAATCATCTTGGATTGAAAATAACCATTATTATAGAAAAATGAGTTTGAAACAAAAATTTGGCTCAAATTTTGTATTATTCGATGTTGACAAACCATATGTTTTAAACATACAAATGGAGTTATGCTATAAAACATTAAAGGAAATAATTAAAATAGTAAATGAAGAGCTTAATCAAGAGGATTTCGAAGTAATGTGTAAAGAAAGTTTGGGTTATTATATATCAAGTGAAATATTTATTGAAGTTCTCGAAAGTGTTGAATACTTGCATAATCAAAATATAATCCACAGAGATTTGAAGCCATCAAATATTCTCATAACTTATGGAACTGGAAATCGTTTCATAAAAGTAACAGACTTTGGCTTAGCGACAATTCACAAGTTTGATGAACAGTCACATACCCAATTAAAAGCAAATGTGAGATATGCTGCTCCAGAATTGCGTGAAAATGGAAAATATGGAACAAAAGCTGACATCTATAGTCTAGGAATTATTTCTCAGGAAATATTCAATATTAACATTAATGAGTAAATATGAATGGTTTTGAAACAAATTTGATTTCAATATATCTTATGTTCAATTTTTATATCGATTTTTAGAGAAAATTCGTATTTGGAAACTAAATACTCGAATTTAATCGAATTGATTGGGAATATGTTAGTATTCCAGGCAAAAAAACGGCCAAGTTGTTATCAAATTCTGTGCGAAAAACGCTCATGGGCTTTGAGTTTACATAAGTTACTTAAATCAACAGATTTTATAATAAGCGAAAATATAAAGTCAATAGAGGATAGTTTTCACAGGTTTTTTATACAAACAAAAATTAATTCGCAAAAGCCAAATAGCAGTCACTACTGTATATATTTATAAATAAAAGAGAAATTGATGTGCAGTATGAAATATCTTTTTCTTTATAATATTATCAAGAAAATATTAGCGTTGAATAAACACTTCTTTCAACTGGAATCAAAAAGAGAGAATGAATGAATCAAATTTAAAGGTTTTAAGCAATTGGAATCGCAATTAATATTAGGAATCGAAATATCACTCATTTAAACAAAAAGAATCGACTTTGGGAAAAATTAATGACTTTCAATTAATAGATTGATTTGAGAAAAAAATTCATTCAAAATTAAAATAATGGAAGATATTTTTAATCTATATAACAATATTCCATATGTGACCTTCTTTGCTAGAAATAACAGAAAGCAATTTGTGCATAAAATTGCCTCACAAATGAATTCAAATTTTTGAAAATTCAATAACTATAAATTTTTGATCAAAACGTACCTTGGTCCCTCCTTTGACTTGTTTGAACCATTGGTTATTTTTGGCCAAAACATACTCTTTGACTTTTCATAAAATTAAATATGAGACATTAATTTAAGTTTGATAGTATTATGAACTTCAAACCACTTGTCTTAATATTGAGATATCATTTTTATAAGTGTTTATGCCTTTAAATATGCATAAATCATTAAACTCATTAAAACTTATAAACTAGTTGTTGAAGATCTAGAACTAAAGAAATCATTCCTGAAATTTGGCTCAAATATTGATATAAGTTTATTATATTAAATGTTTTGATATGGATATCTATAGGCTCTCAATACATTTTGACGATCATGTGATAATCTCAATCATGCTTTGAAAAATTAGCAAAGAACTATTCTCGAGCTAATTAGCGCTTAGTATGTCCGATAAACATTGCATTGAATTCAAAAGAATGTTGTCCATTAAAAATGCAATGAAAACAATTGAGAATTAATTCACTATTTTAATGATGATCTAAAAAAAGATCATTTCAAAATCTTATGATTTCTTAAGACAAAATTCAAACTTGATGAATAAATTTTGAAAATCCTTATTATGATGATACTATATGAAGCTCCCAGAATGAAAAGGGCATTTTACTAGTTTTCAATGTTTTAGTAAAATGCCCTTTTCATTCTGGGAGCTTCATGTATTTTAATGTTAATGTAGAATAGGCTTTAAATAGAACTAAAGTCAATTATTCGAGAAATTATTTTTGGAAAATTTTGGATAATATTATCTAATTCACATACGAATTAAACAATTTTCTACTTATTCTTAATTACTACTGATTCTTTTGTCTTGAAGTTTAAGATAAATTAAAACAAATTTCAAAATAAACTATAAGTTTTTCGATAATTTAGTGAAATCAAAAGTATATAAAATGCAGATTATTTAATTGAAAAACCTTACATTAATGCTTATGTTTTTTCGAGCTGTGATATAAATAGAAAGAATGAGATTAAGTAATAACATCAATTCTGTAAAAAATATAGTATTTTCAAGAAAATAAAGTTTCAAATAAAATAAATGAAGATATTTAACTCTCAAATGTTTATTTATTAAAACAAATTTATATTTAAGATTTATTTTTAATGACATGCACTGAATACAGAGACTGAACCCAAAATATGATTATTTGGAAGAAATCTATGAAAGACTAACAAGACCTGATTGTCAACAAATACTTGAACAATTAAGAGAATTGGGCCATAAATGTAAGTGAATTCAATTTTTAAAAAGAGCTGAGTATTCCGTTGAGATTAATGGAGAAAATAAAGGTTATGTTCAAAATATAATTATTTCTAAATTATCGCATTTTATAGACAAATATGAGATTCGAAGAGAAGTCTACAAATTGTATCAATAAAATAAATAATATAAAAGTGTACAAACAGTGGTTGAGATAACTTTTACTGACTTATCAAGTTTTTTGGCAATCATTTCACAATGTGTATTACATTTTATTTATAACAAATTATAATAATAATTATTGAGAGAGTGTTTGAAAGACTGAAGACCTTATCAAAAAAGTTTTCTCTTTAAAGGGCTTAAGAAATGATAGTGCAAATGAACATTTGATATTAGATCAGAATTGAGTGACATAGATTTCGATATTTCCAAATATCAAACACTTCTATCTGTTTTAGAATAAGAGTTTGAATTTTTCTGCACTATTTATAATTTTTATGTTGAATGTAATAACTCTGTTGAACGAAATTTTAACTCATTATCTTCTATATTACTAAAATATTGTGTCTGGTATGTGGTGTGTGTTCGTCCGCAATAATATAATTTGACTTTTTAGGAAAGAGCTATTGTTCTATTTCTTACTTTAATTTACTTTAATAGAAAAATCAAAACCCATTATTGCAAATCACGCGCACATTTCATTTAAGTGAAGATTATTAAGCATTAAATTTCGGTATTTTTTATATCAAAGAAAACAACTGTTTTTATTAATGAAATTATGATTTAAAAATTTTTGGTTCAGTAACCTTTGGGTAACCGTCTCAATGCTCTACCAACTGAGCTATGCCGGGCCATAACTCAATCGCTTTCCTTAACTTTTAATTCATTTGTATTAATTTAGATGCTATTGTACTGTATGCTTGAGTGCTATCTGTTATACTAATACTAGTAAAGGACAAATTATTTTATGTCTACATTTATTGTATGTACAATATATAAGAGAGCTTATAGAACAGTAACTTCTGTTTAATATATATTTAACTTCACTTTGAATTAATGTTTATTAAGTATTAAATTTCACTTTTTTTAAGTGAAGATTAACATTAAAATGATTAATAGATACATGAGCTTAATAATGTGACTGATTCTCATATAAGCTGCAAAGCAACGGGAACTGCTATTATATATATAATTAGGTGTAAACATATAATACTGAATGATAATTTGTCCAAAACTGATCGAGAGATAAATAAATTGCTGATCGAGAAAAGACATGCTTACAAATTATATTCAAGAGAAATTAATTTCAAAAACTTTTGTAAATATTATGATTTATTACATGAAATAGTTAAAAAATTGATGAAAATTTCAGTTCAAATCTCAATAAAATTATAGAAACGTCTCTAAGTCTCATAAGTCCCTATAAATATATAAAAACTTATGATACAAGTAGTTTTGCCAATTGCTTCGAATTGAATGATTCTCCCATTACTGATCGATTTGCACAGAATTTTAAGGTTATTTTTAGTGAAAATTTTCAATTTAATCTAGGGTGACCACACATCCAGATTTGAGCTATCATGTCTTTTTTTATTATATATCTCTTTGCCATTGACAAGTTTTGACGAAAATGTGAAAAATGATACCTTAGTCCCCCTGTAAGATTTTTTTTGTCGAGATTTGAGGCTTCCCAGATGTGGTCACCCTAATTTAATCTTGACCACTCATACCTATCAACAAGTTATTTAGTAAAACCAATTATTACAAAAACTGATATCATGAGAGAGATCAGTAACATAGTCACAAATAAATCAAATTTTCAAACAGTATCATCAAATATATTATAAAATTTAATAATAATATCAGTGTAAATCATTTTTTGACCACTTTTTTGGATGAATGCAAGTTTGAGACCATAAACAATACAACAGACACCATAACCACTGCGAACACGATTCCAAAGGAGAGTACGAATCACTTTATATATTATATAAATTCTATTTTTTTAATTATTTAAATTAATTTCAAACAAAAAGAATATAAATGTTTTTATTATAATTTCAATTTCAAATGAAGATAAAGACAATGGCATGAAAACAATTTAGATCATTTGCGGAATCATTGCTTTCTTCTCTGTCTGTGTTTTGTCACTCATTTATTATTCTCTCAAAAAAATCAAAAGTAAGTCTTTGTTTATTAGACTTTTTTTTTGCTATTAATCTCTATTTAATTTACAATTTATACTAAATCTTAGAGTGAAATCTGTGAATACAATAGTGAACAGAAATCTCAATCAATTACTATATGGCCTGAAATTCGGGATAATTCTCTGCCTCAAACTCTCTGCCCATCTGTAGCCAACAATACTTTAATTGTTGCCCAAAAATTCAAAATTACAAAAAAAATTGAATTTCATTATTATTGAAGTGTTTAATTGTTGCAAAAATTATAAGTAAAGTTATCAGCTTTTGAAAAATTGACACCTTTCTTTACTGTAAAGCACATTTTTTTGAAACAAAGACATTTTGTAAGGGGTAGTACTTTTGCACACAATAATATTTAATAATAGTATTTAAAGCAAAAGTCTTTACTTAAGCAACCAAACATCCATAAAATACCATTGTGTGCAAGAGTACGCCTTACAAATTGTCTTTCTTTCAAAAATACTGTGCTTTATAGGAAAGAAAAGGTGTCAATTTTTCAATGACTGATAACTTTACATAATTCGGAGGTCTTTATCATTCAAATTTCTTAATCATCAACTATTTCACGAGTTATAACACAGAGTCACTATTGTTTACATAATATGCCATTGAATTAATGAATGTGTTTTCTGTCAATTTAAAAGAATTTTCAAGTTAATAATATTATTAAAACTAAACTACTCAGTATTAGCTAATATGATGTCATTCAAAATGTGTTCGTTCATTACAATAAAACTGAAACATTAATTTATTAAAATAAATTCACATAACTTCGAAAATAATAAATTTATTGCTCTAGAGAAAATTTAGTAAATTTTAAAACACTACTTTTAATATAATGAATTGATCGATTTCTAATCAGAAAAGTTACTTAACAGCGCGTTGCATAATTAATAAGTTTTCGTCGGGATAGCTTTCCTTAGTAAAGGTTGAGAACCAATTTAAGCTGTGTTAAAAAGCGGAGAATATCAAATAATAACTCTCATATAGATTAAAAACAAAAGGACAGTAAATGAATGTACTGTGAGGAGAAAGTACTGGAAGTGATGATAATGATAACTTTTCAACTGATAGTTAGGTTCAGAATAGTCTCAAAAAGTAAAAATACATAAGAGAAGCACGAGGAATAATGAAAATATAACAAATTCTCACTTGGTCCATGAAAGCAAACCACAAAATTTAATGATATTATTGTTTAATTTATAATAAAATTTAAATAGCGAATATAATAACTGCTTAAATATTCAGTTATTCATTATATTATTTATAACTTGTAGCTGCAAAAAGACACCGAATTGTAAGAATCCTCCAATTAGGCTACCAACAATGGTACCTGGTACACTACCAACCACCGCTTCAATACCAGCACCCTTCGCAATTCCGCCAAGTGCTGCGGCTCCAGCTCATGCTGGATGAGCGCAGTTATCCACCTAAAAAAGTGTTGAAGTAGACCAATAACTCAATTAACAACATTCTTAAAATAAGCTAATTGTTTACTCCAAGTGCATCCATATTTCCAACTAGTAACTCGATGTTCACAATTGTTTCTTGTGAAATCATAGTAAACTTTCTCATCGAGGTGTTCCCTTGCGGCATCCATTGTTGCTTTTACAGATTTAGGTTTTAAACGGTGGAATTTTGCATTGTCAACTTGGTTGTTAATTCGGCATTTATTCTTACCAAATAAAAATTCTCCTCTTTCACCGTACGCAACATCAACTAATTTCTTACGCTCGATTTTACCTACTATCGTATTCTTATTTTCAGCATTAATATGAATGACATAGCCATCAATATCATAAATTGCCCAGTGCTTATATTTTCCTCGATCAAATTCAATGAGGTCACCTTGAGCAGGTTGACTCAGTAGCAGTTGCAGTGGAGACATAAATTTTGTCACGTGTTTTTTAATTCCTTTAAAATCGTCATCAGGCTCGGAAGCCGAATTCCCCATTGTTAAAGCGACAAGAAGTTTTTATTCACAATTCTGAAATTCAATGAGTAATAAAATTAGAAAGCTTCTTAGGTTATTTGGTAATGAATACTGCACATTTTAAATTTTTTGTGTAATACGCTACATTGCCTGCTTTTATAGTCACCTCAGTAGTTATCAGGTTCTCATAGATTTTCCTGGAATATAAATAAGTTTCATAAAAGTATTTACAGTAAAAGTGTTTACATATTTTATCACAATTGATACATTACAAATAATTGATAACGATGAGCTTTGTTGCTTCGAAATAACGATACAAATGTGTGATTTTGGTAAGTAATTTTCAGAAAAAAATACTTTAGCTTTGTCAATTTTTTAAATTAAACCTAAGATTAAAGTTTTTCCCTTATTATTAAATGAGATCTAAAACAGAATTCCTTGACGAATATACTTACAAAATAGATAAACTATCAAACTTCAAGACAAATAACTTGTCTTATCATCAAAAACGTTGAGTAGTAAAAAAGATGAAAACATTACTCTAATAATAGAATTTTTATCTGTTTTTGATAGAAAAGGAAAAACATATACAAAATAGTATATATCAATATTATTTAATTATTTCAATGAAAGTGTTTACCAATTCTGATTGAATGATTTCCTTCAAAAAAGTAAACTCCATATATTTATCTTCATTACAATTGGCATATATTGAAATATATTTAAAGGAAAACATATTTTTCTCTTCAACAGATATTTTCTCTGCTTTATATCCTGTTTCTGAAAATAATTCAAATGTCGGAGTAATGCTTTTATGTTCATATGTGTTAAGACAATTCACATTCATTTTGCGAAATCATAAGAAAGTTTGGCTTAAAACAGAAAATGATTCTCAAACTTTGTTAATGAGTTTGATTTATTGGTGAATTATATGTATCACAATGTAGTTCATAGTAAAGTTGTCTCTCAGATCAATTTAGACGGCAGACATCTCTTACTAAATATGCTTATATAATTACATATAAATATATATAAGTATATTTAGTTAGAGGTTCTGCCATCTAAATTGAACTAAGAGTACAGTATACAGTGTACAGTCTGTGACAAAACCTCTCGGCACGGTTTTTGATGATTTTCTATAACTTATCTTTAATTATTTTTGATGAA
>JAQFZT010001263.1:0-16205 GCA_034696325.1 Camisiidae sp.
AAAATATCTGAGAATTGAGTACTTGGAAGCGTCGAACGCGATCTACCATTCGCTTTAAAGGCTATTAAATTAAATTTGCAATAATTATAAATTTTAAATTTCAAAACAAAAATAACAATAATTTGAACTCACGATTCCTCTGACCACTTCATCTTTACCGTCAACTCTTTGAACTTTAAGTAAATGATAACTGAAATCAAGCGCTTCGAAACGTTTGTGTTGACCCAAGAGTGTAATCATGACCGCTCCAGACCAGTTCAGGCCTTCACCAAATAGTTCTTCAATTGTAAACTCTCCGTCTCCGACTGGAATGCAATAAATGAACTGAAGAGCAGACCATAAACGGTGAAATTCAATACATTCATCGACATAAATGACACCATTAGGTGGTGGCGAACGGTTAGAACCGATCCAAATGGAAGCCTGTTCTTCACTTTCAAGCATAAATCCACGGATTCTTTGTAGTATTGTTTCGAATATTGATAAACCACAACACAGTCTCTCTTTAGTCAAGAGATCTCCTTCTCTTGCAATGGACGCTTGCTATACATTGAATAATAATTAAAATAGTAAATTGTAAATAAAAATGTATTTGTTTTACTTTTGGTGTTCCGAGTCGTTCAATATTAGGTACAACTTGTAGCGGCGCGTACTTTGATTCTAATCGTTTAATTTTAGTTTCAGGTTTTTCTCCATCTTTACAATAGGGTCGCGGAAGTATGTTCTGGAATGGGGCCGCTTGTAATAGATCACACACTTCTTCTTGTGACTGAATAACATTCAAATATAATAATTAGTTATTAAATATCTTTTAAGAAATGAACTATCAATATATTGAAAGCCAAAACATACCAATCCTTGTTCAATGAGTAAACAAAATAGCAATGCATTTCCGATTTCCCGAAAACTTTGAAACATTTCGGTTTTAACGTCAGGATATTGTATAATATCCCTGAGTTGTGCCTGATAGTACTCCAACACACCGGTCGACCCGTAATCATAAAGCGGTAATTTGCACACCTTTGGCATCACTGTCATTAATGTCTTCACGTATTGCGCAATTGTTCCCTGAAGTAAACTTTTAACTATTTTCAACAATTCTTCGATAACAACAGCTATTCCTTGATATCCAAGTAAACGACATATTGATCTGAAATGAGGCGCACCAACGAATCCACTATAAGTCGAGTAGATGTTCATATAAGCGATGTTTAAAGCTTTAGTGCCGTAAAGATAATAAGCCGGTTGTGATGTCGGCTGAACTGATTGCTTCTCACGCTGAAGATTATTGAGATGTGGTGTCAGGTTTGGCGCATACGATGGCATTTTAATGAATCGTTGTGTCGAAGAATTGAAACAATAAGTTGGAAGAAAATCATAATTCAATTCCCAAAACACATGTAAAGTAATGCGACCATAAGGTGCAGATACGTTATGATTGGCTTCACGTAAGAGTGCGTCAAATGGATCTTCAATAACATAATTAAACAATTAGATAAAAACTATGAGACAATATTGCATTTCATACCGAGATCTATGTATTTAGACAGCAATTTATGCGTAAATTTATTCAAATTGACCAAACCCTCCAATTCTATAATTCCCGTCAAATCTGTGCCTTCGAATCGAGTGATGGCTAACTCTAAGCTCTTTAACATACTTGCATTCAACCGTTGAGCTATTAATCGATTCAAATCGATAGTACGTCCGAGTAGTTGAAGATGACGTTGTTTCAGAAGAGTGTCGTATCTGTTCGCCTGAGGCCACGAAAATTTAATGTTCAAAACGGCCGCTTCTGAACGAAATCTTTTGTCTAATAGTATACTTCCGGCCAAATGCTTATAATATGCAAAGATTTGTTCAGATAGTTTGTAAACGAATTGATCAAAACAAAGATTAACTTCTGCTTCGACCTCATCGTAAAGAAATTGTTTCTTAAATTTAGTTAATGCATAATGCGCTGAATCATTGTATAAATCGAGCGGATATAATACACATCTTAATTAGAAATGAGAAACAAAAAAATTCAATAGAAAACTATAATAAATTTCATGTTCATGTAAGACATACTCCATCATCGATGGATCTTTTGTTTTCAGGATCTGATCCGTTAGAATCCATGGCAATGACATCTCAATAGGAAACTAAAGATAAATTATTAGTTATTACTTAAATTTTATGATTAATAGGTTTAATAAATTTGATATTTGATTATAAATGATAAGAGCATGCATTCCAAAAAATTCATTCATGCACTACAAACTACGGTAAATCTACAACTTATATTATATACAGTAAACCTGTGTTCTCTTTTCCAATGACATTATGTCTTTACATAAGTCTGTGTGAACGTGTTTCAAAGTACACTATAATAAATTAAAAATCAAAATAAGAGAAAAATAAAGTAAAAAATCATTTTCAAAATTAAGATAACAATTCATTTAAATAAATATAAGACAACATGAATAACAACATGAATAACAACATTCAACAAAATGAAACACAAATAATTTCATGACAAAAATACAATAATTTTCAACATTAATGCTTTACAACATTACAATATTGAATGCTTATAATAGATAATAACCTGAATCCTCTTTCCCATTGTCATCTCCAGATAGAACTCTCGATACCAAAGTTGTGAGAGATCACAGCATTCGCGTAATGTTTCTGATATACAAAAAAAATATATAAAATTTTGGTTGAAAATCAAGGTGTAACTTACGGCTAAAGTTCAAGAGATAACTCCAATAAAATGAATTTTTGTGAAACTGATCGATTGCTAATAAGTATTGTCCGTCAATATCTTTACGAAGAGTTCGTCTGCCAGAAAGTGCTTTATCACTAATGAGCGACTCTAATTGTGTTCTAACCATATATAGTTGTGTTGTTGAGGGCCCAACATTTCTTCGGGGAACTTTCACCTCAACATCTGCTGAAGAAATCATTGATTTTCCGCCTTAAAAGTAAACAAATGTATCAATAAGAATATTAAACAAATAAAGATGAAATCAATACATAAATAATTGAATTGTTGTCATACCTTTCATGAGAGGATCTTCGAATCCTTTCATATAGTCAGCACATGTGTCCCTAACAGATGATATCATAGTCCTCACCACATCTTTTTTATTTTTGACCGCTTTTCTGAGCGGTTCGCGTAATGTTATTTGAACGAAGTCTTGCAGTTCTGCATAAATGGCTCGTCTAATGGCATCCGTGAAAACCGTTTCCATTCTATTCATTAAGACTTGTAAACCCTTAACCATAGCTATCAGTTCTATTAAAGCATATTTTTCTTCATCGTTATAGTTATAACGAGTGGCTCTTTCATACTCTTCGGCCTCCATTGGACACTGTTTGTTCTGGTGATGATCTGTCGGATGCATTAATTTCCAAGAGTATAGTTCTGTCACATGAGTCGTCCAATCAGCCAATAGTTGTATACCTTATTTGAGACAAATAACATTCAGTTAAACAAAATCTCAAGCATTAAATTCAATTGTAAGTTATAACTTAAAAAGAAGTAAACTTTTTATAAGATAAATGCGTAAAAACACTCATATTTTTATAATCAGTTTAATAGTATGTTTCTATCAGTTGATAGGTTTTAAATTATTAGATCATTCAAAATGAAGAAATTAAATTCAATGACTTACAGTTTATATAATACTAACTTTAAAACTAATAATTATTGTCAAGAATAATATGAAAAAGTAAGTGAACCTAAAATATTTGCTTTTTCGTTGATTATTACTATTATATTTGAAGCAATAATTTCAAAACCATTTAATAATATAGAGATATTGACAAACTTTGAATAAGTGAATGAAATACCTTTAAGCGCAAGTTGTAATAATTGTTTATTTTCATTATCACTTCTTGGGGTCTCTTTTATAGTAGTGGTCACTTCATTAGAATGTCTCGACAATTCCGAAATAAAGGCCACATATTCGTCACGAATAGCTGGCAAATACTGGAGAATATCAGCTTGAGGTGAGTTTGTGGTCACATTAGAACTCATCGGCCATTTGGTAGGGTCATAATGTGGAGACTTTTTGATGTAAGTCTGAAAGGGAGCGATTTGCATATCACCAAACAGTGGAACCATTTCTAACGACTTAAAGATGCGGTCAATTCTCGTCAAATTGATTCTTCGTTTGGCGTCTAATTTATTTATATTACAAGACTTGCTGTCCATTAAGAATAGCGTAAAACCGATCACTTTGACTAACATGTGTTTTTCACTTGGAAGAACATATAACTTATTTTCATACATAGTTGTGAAAAGAGTCACAATATCACAAAACAACTCTTCATAACCGTTTATTTTCTCAAGACTTTCTTTTAGTGAATCTCGTATTTTGTTTTGCATCGCCAGAAACATCGATAGGTTTTGTGACTCCTGAAGACTTTGTGAATCTGAGAGCACTTTTAGGAATTGTGCGGCTCTTCTATAAGTCGCGTAATCGTTCTTTACTGAAGACTTCATGTTTTTCAACTCATCCAATACTGCGAACATATTTATAAATTTACCTGAAATTATAATTATAAATATTAATAAGACTTATATAAGACTTTTCAAAAGTAAATCAAATATTATAAAAAAAATTAAACTCATTTCTTATATTCAAAACTGATTGAATCTAATAATGAAAAGAATGAATTGAAAAACTTTTGAGTTAATCAAACCTAAAGTTAGTAAATAAGCCTCAGAAACAAAAGTTGCGTTCGTTTTCTTTTGTGATCCATCGCCTGATAGTCCAGCAGAAGAGGTATGACAAAGACGTTTGACTTCAGTACAAAACCTTTCAATTGCACCCCTTTGGAAATACATAAACGCCAAAAGTTTGTCGACTTCTGGAGCCAAGACTTCAACAGTTTTCTCATAGATTTCCACTCTATTCGGCTGTTCATTAGACTTGGGTTGAGGTATAGCTCGTGAACAACACCTCCATGTATACAACATAACAGCGTGTGATTCACCTGTGAATAAATGATTCAATACAATAAAGATATAAAGAAAGAGGTAATGATCTTAACCTTCATCTAACATGACATTCAAATGGCACTGAACAGTCGCCTCTTCTATATATTTAGCGACTCCGCACACAAACGCATTCCTGTCCTCAAAGTTAGTGTCAAAGTTGACATGATATACAATAGACCAGTTCTCACCTTATATTACAAAACAATCAATACAAATCATGATTTAATTAATGATTGATTAATACCCGCAATGCATGGCTGAGAGTCCGGTAATTCTAATTCATCCAAAACGTCTACATTACTCAATGCGTCACTTAATGTCACTCTTTCTACCACTTCTTGTGATGACATTTTCAGGAAGATTTTCTTTTAATTTTCAATTTTTCTTCTAATTGTATTTATTTATTTATTTACATTTAACGCCCTTTTTATTTGACATTTTTTTCATTCATTGCTTGACAGACATGTTGTGTATATTAAGTCAGTTGTTATGACAATCGATTCACATAAATTACGTCATAAATGATAAGACCTTTTAAATAGCTTTTTAAATATTTATTTTCATATCAATATAAGTATTTAAATTTAACTTTTTTCAAGTATTTGTCTTTTAATTGATTGAAAACTTGCACTCATTACAAGAAATATTGTTCAACAAGTTTTTCACGTTTAATATTTAATGAAAAAGTTTGCAGAAAAAAGTTTACATTGAATAAAGTTTTGAATTTCATTCAATTACATTGAATTTGAGTTTCATTATAATTAAAACAGTATTAAATTAATAATTAATGATGAGTTGAACAAATATTTTTTTCATCGAAGAAAACTTTGAATTATGAATATTTAAGTATTGCTTGATCTGAATTAAAGTCCACTACTTATTGTCTATTAAAGAGCGCCAAATAAATGAAAGCCAATAAGAGAGGTTTTGTTTACATTTTAAAAACATGTGTTTGTTATCATATGTTTTCTCTCAAATTGTCAATGAAATAGAGGTAAAAAAATATTTGAAAATGTAATTAAAATTGAAACAATTAGGACAAAACTTTGATTTAAATACTTATAAAAATGGCAAATAAACTGAACGATCAAAATAATAATGAGATGAATATCAATGGAGATAATGAGAATTCAATTTATTTGAATAGAAATAATCACTTTAATAGCATTGATAGTGATCTCGATATGAGATCTCAAACAGAATATTCTCAATCATCAGTATATGGAAGCGATTTGAGTAATTATAATAATAATAGTTTTGATATTTGTGAAGATGAGAATTGGGACACTCCTCGAGAATCGGTTCCCAAAAAAGTTCTCAGATTTCCCCCCAAAACAGACGATATTTTGAATAGTTATAAACTCGAGCGAAGACTTAAAAAAGATGAGAATTGTGTGGTTTTTATCTGTCATCCAATCACTAATAGAGGACAGAAATATATCGCAAAAATTGCTATCAATAAAGAATTGCTTAAATTGAAGAAAGAATATAAAAACTATTTATTACTTGAAGGCGGAGAAGGAATTCCAAAACTTATATCCAATCATTGGTATGACTTTCAAGTTTTTCAAGTTTTTCTTAGTTTTAGTTATGATTTTTCTCATAAAACTTCAATAAATGACTGTTTGAAAGTTTTTTGCACTCAATACTGAAAATTGATTTTTTGTTGAGAAATGTTAATTTGATTTAGAATTAAAAATGAATAACTTATTGATTAATTGGAAATAATTATTGAATGATTAAAAGGTGGACAGAAGGATATGTGTCTGACTGGTCAACAATTGATTGGGGAATGATTGTGATCGAGAAGTTATGCAATAGTTTTTCAATTTCATGCAGACCTAAAGCCAATGATAGACAAAGGCTAACAGTTGAAAGATTAGTTCCCATTGCTTTACAACAAATATCATTACTTGAATACTTCCACAGCAAAGGGTTGACTCATCGCGGAGTAAAACCTGACAATTTTGTTGAGTCCAAGGATAGGAAAAAAATTTACATAATAGACTTCAATCGTTCAAAAACTTATTTAAAACATGATAACAAACATATTGAGTGGCAAAAGGATAATAAGCTTCCGAAGGGAAACGCTTTGTTCCATTCTCTCAATTATCACAACGGTGTCCGTCGCTCAAGACGTGATGACATGGAATCGTTAGGTCTCTGTTGGGTCTATCAGTTGAAAGGAGAGCTTCCCTGGAGTTGTTTATGGGATAAATGCAAAACTTCTGCTCAATATATAAGAGAAGTTGGATATAAAGTGAGCCAAACATCTATCGAGGACTTGTGTGACGGTATCTTTCACTAAATCAACGATCATTTTTTAAAAACTCATTGTTTTTCAATTTTAATATTTTGTTAGGTTTGCCACAAAGTTTTGCCTTATATTTCAAAATGTGTAGAGATTTAAGTTTCACAGAAAAACCCAATTATGATGAAATGCGACGCCTAATAAAAAGTTCAATTTATCTAAATTTAAATTGTAATAATAGTGATGATTCAGGCATTTGTGTATAAGATTTATAGATATTTAAGAAATAAGTTATATTTAATTGAAAATAGTTTGGCTAAATCTAGTCATTTCTGTTTTCATCATTTCTAAGTTAATCAAGTCAATAGTGATTAACAAAATTATGTAAAGTAACTGTACAAAAGTCTATTTCAGTATTATAATTGTGCTCAGAGTTAGTGATTAAGACTCGTTTGAGATGAAGAGACACTTATTTAATTCATTTCTTTATTAGTAAGTAATGGCGTAAAGCCTTAAGTGATGCGCATATATCGAGTCCTACATTGAAAGCATTAGACGACTCTTAAAAATTGAGTCTCAAATACAAAATATGGTTAAATAAGGGGTGGTGTTAATGTTGATTAATAATATAGTTTCGTTACAACTGTTATAATTGTTAATCACTTTTATTACTTGTGACGATATTTTCTTTGACTTAAAATAGTCTTGAGCTCAAAAGCATACGCTTTTATTTAGTTCATGTTTCACTCAATTTTTTGTGTATAAGTTGATAAAATGTCTGTAAATATTTGAGGAGTTAAAAAAAACTTATGTCACAAAACAAAATTAATCATTTTTTTGTGATAAAAGTATAACTTTTTGACATTTCAAATGTTTCATTAAATGGCATGAGTTTTGATTCGTGTGACGCAAAACAAATAGCTTCACTTTAATTGAAATTTTCTTGACATTTGATTTTTCATGTCTAACATCAATAAGAAGCTCAATACAAGTTTTTTTGAAGATTTTCATTCAGATTCATATTTGTTTTATTCGGTTTACGTAAACAAATCATAACCTTTTTCTACTGTTTCTCTATTCTAAATAATTATCAATCATGTGATCTTAGATTATTATTTTGAAATATAATTGTGATTTACAAACAATGATTGAAATAGAAAATTTTATACTCAATTTTAATGTTGAAAACTCATATTTTCTGTTATACAGGTATTCACATTTATTTAAATGTAAAATTTAATCAGATCTCAAATAACATTGTGATATAAACATTATTAATGTAACCAAAAACAATAATTGTTAAAATTGTGAAAATATTTCAAAATAAAATGTTTATAATTGAATTGATAACTTAAATTTTAATGAAGAAGTCTATAACAGTGGTGACCCACGACCGGATTCGGCTGAATGAAAGACTTGAGTGTACTTTGATTTGTGACTTACAAAAATGAGCTGAAATAACGAGTGTTTGTGAAATAAAATATTGAAATGGGCATTTTAGATCACAAGATTCAGCATATACAATCAACTTTACTCATGCAGATGCGTTTGCCCTCTATTTCCGCCTAAACATATCTACATAGACCGGGTCCTGAGTAGTGAAAAGCATAAGCTCATTTTGCATGAGCTTGAGCTTCGAGCTTGTCGTAAACAATATTCACAACTTTCATTTCACTGCCGTACTTAAATAGATTAAAGAAGAATGAATGATGAAGTTTTAAAGAAGTTATGAGTTTAGATATCTTAGAGATATAGTCAGTTAATCTCACATTTTATCAAAAGGTTACAATACAAATACGTTTCAAAATCAATATATTTTTGCTTTGGTTTCTAAATAAGTTGAGAAAACAAGAGCTCACAGCTGCTAGGCTTGTGCTTAGCTTATCCGTGTTTGAGCTTGTCTATAATCTTTCAAGCTTGAGACTGAGCTCAGCTCAAGCGTTGTTTATGCTCTTCAATATTGTGAATTTTAATTGATCTGTTATTTGTTAAATATAGTGCAATGGAATAGAAGTTTGATTTGAGGAAATTGATTGACATAAATTAACCTCAAATAGTCAACAACTAAATCTACAATACATTCATTTACATTTTTGTGTCCGTTCTGTTGAGCCAAATTTTGAAATATATATAAGTCTGATATTCATTGAACAGAAATTGTGTGAATTTTTTGGGCAATATTTGAGCTTAATTTATGTGATATTAAGAAAGGTAATGGACATAATTATGGAATCAATGTCTAATGTTTGGTCTCAAATGCAAAACTATGCTGTTTTGGTTCCTTATATTCTCAAAGAATTGGACCGAAAATTCAATGCAATGACACAAATTAGAAAATTGTCTGAAAATGATGAAGATTTGCTCAAATCTCTTGAGGGAAAGGTTTGCATTATCACTGGTGGCACTCGTGGAATAGGAGCTGAAGTGGTGAAGAGTTTATTGAAAAAAGACTGTCATGTGATAACTGGCACGACATCGAAAAGTCAAGAAGAAATCGACAAAAGGTATAAGAAACTATTGGAAGACATACCAGATGGTAAAGGAAAGTTAGAAATATGGCATTTGGATCTGCTTTCCATGTCTTCTGTAATGCAATTTGTGGAGAGATTCAAAAGCTCAAAACTACCGCTCAATTATTTCATAGCGAACGCAGGAATTATGCTTCAGCCCAAACGTGTATCTGAAGATGGATTTGAATCGCATTTTGGTATCAATTATTTGAGTCATTGTTTGCTTATCTTTCATCTATTGCCCACTTTGGTTGAGTCCGCCAGACAGCTAAATAGTTCTGAATCAAGAGTAGTGATCACTTCTTCTTGTCTTCATATGGCAGCAAATCTACGATTTAATGATTTAAATTTAAAAAGAACATACTCTCCATATTTTGCTTACGCGCAGTCGAAATTGGCTCAAGTCATGTTCACATATAAACTAAGTCGTTGGCTCAAAACTAAGTCCGATTGGGGACAAATGGTTAAAGTTCATGCGTTACATCCAGGACTTGTTAGTACAGAACTCCTTTCACACTTACCGTTCGCCAAAGAAATGGCACAAATGGTTAATAATGCAAAACGAGTGAGCATTTTATAGATTTCTTCACTACTCTGTATTTACTAAAGTTAGGAATTTATTCAATAAGTTGATGAAGAATTCATTCTTTATTAGATGCAGACAAAACTTATATACAGTATAACTGTTGCTAAACTCAGATTTTAATCTCATTCCACTTAATTTGTATTTACCATTATTTAACACAAAGTTTTAATCTTTTATAAGACACCAAAAGAAGGCGCAGAAACAACGTTATTCACAACACTTTCTTCTCAATTGAATGGATTGAGTGGCAAATACATGGATGACAGCGCTATTTCCAGATCATCTTCACTATCATATGTGAAACAAGATCAGGACAAGCTTTTTGATATAACTTTGAAATCATTATCTAAATGGATGGATAATAAAACTATTGATGAATTTTTTGTATGAACAATCATTTATATATTCAATATGTTTCTCGTGATCTGAAGGTTTTCTAGTATAATTAAATTTATTTTAGAATATTATGTAACAATTTTAAACCGTATTCAATTTGATTATATTTTTTAAAAATGCATTCAAAGACTTTTTTTTATTAAAACACTATTTTGAGTTAAATTAGACCAGTGGCCGACATAAGTGGGCCAATTAACCATATTTTCTGGCTTCTCGAGACTTTTAGAGAGTTCAATTCTAAGCTTTTTCACCCAAATTTTCAAAAATATTGTAGCAATTTTGTATGAATTAAGAGCTCTGAGAAATGGTGATCATGAAAATTTTGTCAAATTCATAATTATCATAGAAATGACATGATTCTAAAAAACTGATAATTATGAGTCCGATTTACATCTGATTATATTAAATCGGCTTCTGAGACAGGCTTAACCATTGGATTAGACCTTTATTACTAAAAATCGTTGACTATGACTGGCAGTAATGATTATCAACCAGAACTTGTGTACGATTTTGTGTCTGAAAATAAAATCAATTCTTTTGATTATTCCATTTGAGCTCAATTTAATCAGACATGACTGAGAACCTTATTTTGAGCTTAGTGAACATTTTGTTCAACAGTATCGTTCGATATAAAGTATTATGGGATAAACAGTCACAAAGTTGGAGTAATCTTTTATAAGATCACATCGTTTTGATGAATGTGATTATAGACGAACGTGAACTAAATAAATTTTCTTCGATACAGACAAAACAAACAAAATCAAATCTATTCATCGACGACAAGAACACCAAGTCTTGTGATGCATATAACCCCTTATTATGAGTTGGATCAATGTATTGATAAAGATCTAAATTCACTCAAAATAACCTATTGATCTTCGCGCCAACAAATAGATGTCATAATCAAAATTTTGGACAAATGATAAAATTTATTTATTTTTCTATAATTTGATTATCAATTAAATAATAAGAAAGATATAAGAGTTTGAAATTGTGCTATTCTAATAAAACACTTGTACAATTGTGAGCAAAACTAAAAGCTTGCAAAAATGTTTTTGTTTCAAAGGTGTCTAAGAACATTTGGGGCCAGTTTACCACTTCCCTCACACATTCAAATCAAAAAATATTCAGTATTAATCAATAGATTCAAGTTAACAAAATTCAATAAGAATTAACTAATGTTTTATTTAATAATTTTGTTACAAATTTTCTGTTATTTAATCATTTGAAAAAAATTTAATATCAATAGAATTATTGACAGAATTTCTATACATATAAAATTTGCAAAAATAATTTGATTTATGGCTTTATATAGAAAAAGGAAAGACAAACTGAGTTAAGCTGAACTTAAAGATTGGTTTTAGTCTACCATAAAATGCATTTGTTTTCAGGATTCATTTTAGTTCCAATCGAACAGCTGAACGCTTCCGCAAATTTATCAAAATTAGCTAATGATCCTTTCACTCGAACAGATTCAGGGCTGTGAACACTTTCCATTAGTGATTCCTTAATGGCATTGGGCATCATATTTGAACACCACATCTACAAAAGTGAGTTTCATGTTATTATGTTAATCACTTTTTTTTAATTAACATAATTAATATGACTGAAGTTTTTGAAAAGGAATGCTAATGATTAGAGCTTATTGTATGCATTAATTGATATATAACACTATGTATTTACTATAAACTCTCATACATCCAAATATTTCATATTTATTATTATCAATTCAAGAGAATTAATTAAAATTATTTTCTACCAGTCCTGTGAGTTACATAAAATAATAAGATTAAAACAACAAAAAACTAATTAATAAATAATTCTTGTTATTCAAAATATATAAACGGATGTCTCTAATTAATCAAATTAAATTTACGAAATTTCATCTTATTCAAAATTGAAGTTGAACATTACTTTATCAGACTTGACTAAGGGTGGTATGTGCCCGGTATGTACCCCCTCTCCCAAGAAAATTTGAGGATAAAAAAGTATACCTTTGGTCCCCCCTTTGCTATTTTACAAGTTTTGCAGAAAATCTGAAAAAGTATACCTTTGGTCTTTGCTATTTTTACAAGAAAATTATCAATGCAATTAAGGCAAATTAAAGTCCATATATAGTGAATAAACGTTTTTAAGAATAATATTCTTACAGATGAAAAATTTGAACAAAAAATTGCCTTAAAATCCAATGAGTTTGACCCCTTCGATTTAGAAAATGACTCATATGACCACCTCCCTGACATCATCGACCTTAGCCAAGTCTGGATTGTACATGAAAACATTGTGGACTAAATATAACTTTATTGAAGTGGAATTTTTTAAGCTCACGTAATTCATTTCTAGACTATTGACAAAAACACGATTCACACCAATAGGATCTACAACCCACTCAATTTATTTTCTATTGTGTGTCGTTTTTTCAACAAAGTGTTTATCAAATTCTGTACTCATACCTAAGGCCAAAAACACGGAACTTTGTAAACACAATTATTTACATTTTACAAGTTTGAGCGTAAAATTCATCAAATATTACGGAGGAATTTACTTAATTTAACTGATCAGCAAGATTTTCATATCTAATTAGAGAGTAGAGTTAATTATTTAAGCAAAATTAATTATGTAAAAAGGATAGCAATTTTAGATTGTCTAATTCTCTAAATTTGTTTTACTCTACAACTGTGTACAGTATATACTTTTTTAGAAACTTGATTCAAGCAGTAATGTCTAATTTTACACATAACTTACATTAGCGAATGATATGAAAAATAACTGTTCTTCGTTGAACTGAGACATAATTCCCGGAAGTTTTTGAAACTTTTCTCTGCGTCTACTTTTATATAATTGCAATGCCTGGAAATCATGACAGTTATTAGAATTTCATTTTGAATGCCAATTTTTCTAATATATATATAGATATAGGTATAGATATATAGTTACTCGATATGCTTTACGAACTCCTCCGTTATCAGCAATATTTTCTCCAAGAGTTCGGCTCCCATTAACCTAAACGAGAGGATAAATTATTTATTAAGATTATGATATATTGAAGAAAAATGCAAACTCACTGTCATATTTTGTTCCTCAAAGTAAAACTCATTATATTGATTGACAAAACAATCACTTTTATTAAGAAATAACTGTCGAGTAGTGTTAGTCCACCAATTCCTTAAGTCTCCGTGAGAATCATAAAGGCTTCCTATTTAGAAAATTTCATTAAGAGTGTCATAAAATACTTTCTTTGATTGAATCAATAGTTTTGGCGCAATTAATTCTTAAAATTTGTTCTCATTTAGAATTAGATATGTTTACAATTCATACCGAGAATGTCCAGTGAATGAGTCATTTCGTGACCAATTATCATACCAATTGACCCCAAGTTCATGGTCCTTGTAATGAGATCAGGTTAAATATCATAAATCAAAACTATGCATAAATTAATTGAATAATTTCAATAATGTTAAAGTTGTTATTAATATGTTTGAGTGAACATTATTTAAAAATATTTTGAAATAAGTTTCAACACTTTAATAAGTGAAAAAATGATTTATTCAAGTTAATTATAATCCAAAGCTTTTCGGTCAATATTTAGACCTTCTTCAGGGCTTTACAATCTTGTTTGAAACAAAAATAAAGTATAAATTTTAAAGAGACTAAATAATAACGTATTTTTCATCATAATCTAAGCTAATTGTTGAGAGAGATGTTTATAGAGGTTACTTAAAATTGTGCCTATTATATGATGTGACCAGTTCTCAAAGAGGTATTTCCTTCAATTTTAAGAAAAACTCAGAGATTTTACCAGAAGACTATGGAAGATGTTTTCTACACTTGATATAACTCATTAAATACATGAAATGATTATGAAATAATTGATGTACACTACTGTACTACAATTGAAACTGCTAGCGATGAAATGCTTTTGTGCATAACACGTTTCTATAAGTTTGTATGGAAAGACCAATAATCATCACTAGCAGTTTCAATAGTAGTACTGTATGCCTATCAAATTTATACAAAATGATAAGTCTTATTGAGTAAAATAAACATAAAAATAAACAAAAACATATTAAGTAATTTGCCTTTTATAAATACGGGATTATCAGAATAAATAGTTAAAATCTATTTCTACTTAAATATTACAAATCATACTCGAATTGAAGGCTGAGAATAAAATCTGATTATTATAAAAAGGGATTAAGGATTAGTTCTGTCTTTTCTAGCATTATGTATAGTACATCAAATAATAATTGAGAATATATTTTCAGAATAATTTTTTGAGTGAAGCACCACGTTTCGCCCGTTCAACACTTCGTATATTTAAGTTGAAATCAGTTTCTTTTGGTTTAGTTTATTTCTGACATGGAGACCTCACCTGCTGGTTCCTCGGGATTCTAATGAGTGATATATCATTTTAAAGGTTTTTTAGAGGTATTTAACAATACGTCAAATCTATAAGCTCTTTTCGTCTATGACACGAGCTAAAAACTCAAAAGTGGCAGACATTCATATAGTTAAATATCTCTAAAAACCTTTAAAATTATATATCACTCATTAGGATCCCGAGGAACCATCAGGTGAGGTCTCCTTGTGAGTTTGAAAATGGGATAAATTATTTGGGAATTAGTTAATAAGGGTTCATACTTTTAGTACGTACGCATAGGTAGGGAAAGGGAGGGGTCAGTCGAAAGCGTACTAAAGCGTATGCATAAAAGTGAGAGGGGGTAAAGGAAAAATGTACGTACGCTTGGGTATTGCGGGAAATTGAAATTTTGGAAACTTGTCACCGAAGACAAAGCCAACTCTCCCGAAGACCCCGTCAACTCCCCGCAGCCATCATCAAAAAATGCAATAATGATATTTGTACCATAAATAATTTAAAAATTGGATGAAAATGAATAAATTTAATTATATTTGAATCAATGTTTTAATCTTTATCGAGGGGGGGAGGTATATCAGTTAAATGTATATCAGTATATCAGGTATTCTACTTAAAGTAGAATTAAATCAAATTTCGACTTAAAAAATCTTTTTGATCAAATTATGTCGAAGTATTCTAGAAATGTTTAAAACTTATTCTCTCATTTTTATTTGCAAATTTTTCTCTAAAAATCTCTTTTTACTCGGTTATTCATCGATTTTTCACTATTTAGACCTTATAGCACTCGCTTTTAGATCTAATTTCAATGCAATAAAGATTTAAATGTAAAAATCAGTTCTCAGTAATACGTGATAGAAACAGAGGAAGACCTGATTTAACAATGGAATATGAGCACCTGATATACATTAATTGGTAACATATTTAAGAAAAAGATTCTTCATTGGTTTCTTAATGTACCACAACATCAAACTTTAAACTCGTTTTTCTCGTTAAGATACTTTTTTCATTTAGACCTTATAGTTCTCAATTGACGATATAATTGAAGAATTAAACAATATATCAAATTAAGAAAACTGCAATATAAGTGTTTT
>JAQFZT010001264.1:0-16202 GCA_034696325.1 Camisiidae sp.
CCTCCCATTGAAACATATGAACCTCCCATTGAAACATGAACCTCCCATTGAAACATATGAACCTCCCATTGAAACATGAACCTCCCATTGAAACATATGAACTGTAGTATTCATAAATTCTTCAAAATAGCTATCAAAATTCATGCTATTTTGTTTGATGAATCTGAGGTTCATTAAATTTCAAAGGGAGGAAAATTTCTCGGCCATAGAAATATTCCTAGAAACTTTCTCATCAAAAGATAACTTCTAGAAATTTTCAAACACTAATTGTTGTAGAATGTTAAGGTGGTTAAATTTATTATTGATATTACGCTTTTTAACATGATAATGTTACTTACAAGTTTTATGAAGATTTTTATGTTGAATGTGGTAATGGTACTTAAGGTTTTTTTGGTATTTCGCTGTTGGAGGAGTTGATGGTAATTGAGTATATTTTGAAGATTTTTCTGTTGGAGAACTTTTTAGTTGTTAGGTTAGTTATTGATATTTCGCTTTTTACCGTGAAAATGTTACTTACAGCTTTTATGGAGTTTTTCATGAATGTTGTAAAGGTATTTAAGCTTGTTTTTTTACTTATGTTTATTTGAAAGATTTTATTGGTGGAGAATGTTAAGCTGGTTAAGTTTATTATTGATATTCCGCTTCTTAACATGATAATGTTACTTACTGGTTTATGAGATTTCGCTTTCACAAGTGATAATTTACTAAAGTCTGGTATGAAGATTTCGATGTTTAAAATGTTAATGATACTTAAGGCTTTAAGGGTGATTTCGCTGTTAGACGAGATGATGGTACTTAAGTATATTTTGAAGTTTTTGTTGTTGAAGAAAAATATATGGTTGTTAAGATAATTATAGATATTTCCCTTTTTAATTTGATTATTACACTTACGGCTTTTATGGAGATTTTTATGTCGAATGTGGTAATGGTAATTCAGGCTGTTTTGGAGATTTTTCTGTTGGAAAAGGTTATGGTTATTAATTTTGTTTGTGAGATTTCGCTTTTAAACGAGATAATAGTACTCACGGCTTTTATGGAAATTTTGATGTTCAATGTGGTAATGGTAATTGAGGCTATTTTTGAGATTTTTCTGTTGGATAAGGTTACAGTTGCTAATTTTGTTAAAAAGATTTCGATTTTTAATGTGATAATTGAAATTACGGCTAGTATGAATATTGAGATGTTCAATGTAGTAATGAAACTTAATGTTTTTGGGGGTGATTTCGTTGTTAGAGTTCTTACTTAAGTATATTCAAAGATTTTGTTGTTGGAGAATGTTATGTTTGTTAAATTAGTTATTGATATTTTCTTTTCATCGTGAAAATGATACTTACGACTTTTATCGACATTTTTATATTGAATGTGGTAATGGTAATTTAGGTTGTTAGGTTGGTTAATGATATTTCGATTTTTAACATGATAATGTTACTTACGGCTTTTATGGAGTTTTTATGTTGAATGTGGTATTGGTACTAAAGGTTTTTTTGTGCTTCGCTGTTGGCGGATTTGATGGTAATTAAGTATATTTGGAAGATTTTTATGTTGGAGAAAGTTATAGTTATTAGATTAGTTATTGATATTTCGCTTTTTAACGTAATAATGTTACTTACGGCTTTAATGGAGTTTTTTTATGTTGAATGTGGTAATGTTACTTAAGGGCTTTATGGTGATTTTGCTGATAGATACGTTGATTGTACCTAAGTTTGCTTTAAAGATTTTCTTGTTGGAGAAGGTTATGGTGGTTAAGTTTATTATTGATTTTCGCTTTTTAACCAAATAACGTTACTTACGTCTTTTATGGATATTTTGATGTTGAATTTGGTAATGGTAATCGAGGTTGTTTTGGATATTTTTTAAATTTGTTTATGAGATTTAACTTTTAAACGTGATAATGGTACTTACGGTTAGTATGAATATTTCGATATTCAATGTGGTAATGATACTTAAGGCTTTTAGTCTGATTTTAATGTTAGAGGCATTGATGTTACTTAAATTATATTTCTAAGATTTTGTTGTTGAAGAAGTTTATTGTTGTCAAATTAGTTATTGATATTACACTTTTCAAGGTAATAATATTACTTACGACTTTTATGGAGATTTTTATGTTCAATGTGGTAATAGCAATTGAGGTTGTTTTCGATATTTTTCTGTTGGAGAAGGTTATGGTTTTTAATTTTGTTTTTGAGATTTCGCTTTTAGTTGTCATAATGATACTTACGTCTGGTATGAAGATTTTGATATTCAAAATGGTAATAATACTTAAGACTTTAAAGGTGATTTCGCTGTTAGACGAGGTGATGTTACTTAAGGGTTTTATGGTGATATCGATTATAGAGGCGTTGATTGTACTTAAGTTTATTTTAAACATTTTATTGTTGGAGAAGGTTATGGTGGTAAAGTTTATTATTGATATTTTGCTTTTTAACTTGATAATGTTACTTACGGCTTTTATGGAGATTTTGATGTTGAATTTAGTAATTCAATTGAGGTTGTTTTGAAGATTTTTCTTTTGGAGAATGTTAGGGTTGTTAAATTTGTTTATGAGATTTCGCTATTAAACGTGATAATGGTACTTACGGCTGGTACGATGATTTCGATGTTCAACGTGGTTATACAGTATAACCCCGTTATAGTGAATCCGCTTATAGTGAATCTCTGCTTATTGTGAACGATTGTTTCACAACATATTACGAAATACAATAGAAATTGAGAACGTTTACAGTGAATCCCGGTTATAGTGAACGGTTTCGGCCGCACCGACTCATTCACAGTAAGCGGGATAGACTGTAATACTTAAGGCTTTAAGGGTGATTTCGCTGTTGGTGTTGATGATAATTTAGTATATTTTGGAGATTTTTATGTTGGAGAACGTTATAGTTATTAGGTTAGTTATTGATATTTCGCTTTTTAACGTGATAATTTTACTTACGGCTTTAATTGGGGTTTCTATATTGAATGTTGTAATGATAATTAAGGTTTTTTTTGTATTTCGCTGTTGGAGGAATTGATAGTAATTGAGTATATTTTAGAGAACGTTATTGTTATTAAGTTAGTTATAGATATTTCGCTTTTTAACGTGATAATGTTACTTACGGCTTTAATGAAGTTTTTATGTTTAATTTGGTAATGGTACTTAAGGATTTTATGGTAATAACGCTGTTGGAGGCGTTAATGGTACTCAATTATATTTTAAAGATTTTGTTGTTGGAGAAGGTTTTGGTAGTTAAATTAGTTATTGATATTTCTCTTTTTAACGTGACAATATTACTTACGGATTTTATGGAGATTTTTATGTCCAATGTGATAATGGAAATTGAGGCTGTTTTTGAGATTTTTCTGTTGGAGTATTTTAG
Organism: Camisiidae sp.; assembly: GCA_034696325.1. Classification (NCBI taxonomy): domain Eukaryota; kingdom Metazoa; phylum Arthropoda; class Arachnida; order Sarcoptiformes; family Camisiidae; species Camisiidae sp. The sequence goes on from JAQFZT010001264.1 coordinate 3,354, forward strand.
GGTTGTTAAATTTGTTTATGAGATTTCGCTTTTAAACGCGATAATGGTACTTACGGCTAGAATGAATATGTCGATATTCAATGTGATAATGATACTTAAAGCTTTTAGGATGATTTCACTAGTAGTGATCTTTATGGTACTTAATTATATTTCTAAGATTTTGTTTTTGGAGAAGGTTATGTTTGTTAAATTAGTTAAATAATATTACGCTTTTCAAGGTGATAATGTTACTTACGGGTTTTATGTAGATTTTTATGTTCAATATGATAATGGTAATTGAGGTAGTTTTCGAGATTTTTCTGTTGGAGAAGGTTATGGTTTTTAATTTTGCTTTTGAGATTTCCTTTTAGTCGTGATAAAAGTACTTACGTCTGGTATGAATGTTTTGATATTAAAAATGCTAATGATACTTTAGGCTTCAAGGGTGATTTCGATGTTAGACGAGATGATGGTACTTAAGGGATTTATGGTGATTTCGCTGATAGAGGCGTTGATTGTACTTAAGTTTATTTTAAAGATTTTATTGTTATAGAATGTTAAGGTGGTTATTTTTATTATTTATATTTCGCTTTTTAGCATGATAATGTTACTTACATGTTTTATGAAGATTTTGATATTGAATTTGTTAATGGTAATTCAGGTTGTTTTCTAGATTTTTCTATTTGGTAAAGCTTAAGGTTGTTAATTTTGTTTATGAAATTGCGTTTTTAGAAGTGAAAATGTTTCGTACGACTGGTATGAAAATTTCGATTTCGGCTGTTAAAGACCTTGATGGTACTTAAGTATATTTCTAAGATTTTATTGTTAGAGAATGTTATGGTTGTTAAATTAGTTATTGAGATTTCGATTTTAGTCGTGATAATGGTACTTAAGTCTGGTATGAAGATTTTGATATTCTTGTTTTCTAGATTTTTCTATTGGGTAAAGCTTATGGTTGTTAATTTTATTTATGAGATTGCGCTTTTAGAAATGATAATGTCTCTTACGATTGGTATGAAAATTTCGATTTTCAATGTGGTAATGGTACTTAAGGCTTTAAGGGTGATTTCGCTGTTAGACGAGGTGATGGTACTTAAGTATATTTTGAAGTTTTTGTTGTTAAAGAGGAGAATAGTTGTTAAGATAATTATTGACATTTCGCTTTTTATTGTGATTTTGTTACTTACGGTTTTTGTCGAGATTTTTATGTTGAATGTGGTAATGGTAATCGATGGAGACTTTTTTGTGAAAGTTTATCATTATTAATTTCGTTTATGAGATTTCGCTTCTAAACGTGATAATGGTACTTACGGCTTTTATTGAAATTTTGATGTTGAATGTGGTTATTGTAAATGAGGCTGTTTTTAAGATTTTTCTGTTGAAGAAGGTTAAGGTTGTTAATTTTGCTTATGATATATCGAATTGTACTTACATGTATGGTAATTTTCCTTTTCTATGTGGTAATGACACTTAAGGCTTTTAAGGTTATTTCACTATTAAAGGAATTGTTGGTGCTCATGTATTTTATGAAGATTTTTCTGTTTCTGTTTTATAAAGTTTATGTTTGTTAATTTTACTTATGAGATTTCGCATTTAGACGTGATAATGGATCTTACGGCTTGTATGAAGATTTCGATGTTCAATGTCGTAATGATACTTAAGGCTATTTTGGTGATTTCGCTGATAGAGGCGTTGATAGTACTTAAGTTCATTTCAAAGATTTTATTGTTTGAGAAAATTATGATGGTAAGGTTTATTATTATTTTCTCGCTTTTCAACTTTATAATGTTACTTATATGGAGATTTTTATTTTGAATGTGACAATGGTAATCTTGATTGTTTTGGAGATTTTTCTGTTGTAGAATGTTATGGTTTTTAAATTTATTTATTAGATTTCACTTTTAGATGTGATTATGTACTTACGGCTTTTATAGAGTTTTTTATATTGAATGTGGTAATGATGATTAAGGCTTTTTTGGTATTTCGCTGTTGGAGTAATTGATGGTAATTGAGTATTGGATGTGGCAATGGTAATTTTGGTTGTTTTGGAGATTTTTCTGTTGTAGAATGTTATGATTGTTAATTTTGTTTTTGAAATTTCACTTTTAGAAGTGATAATGGTGCTTACATCTCGTATGAAGATTTCGTTGATATAGGCGTTGATGGTACTTAAATTTATTTTAAAGACTTTATTGTTGAAGAAGATTATGTTTGTTAAGTTTATTATTTATATTTCGCTTATCAATGTGATAATGCTACTTACGGTTTTTATTGGGATTTTTGCGTTGAATGTGGTAATGGTACTTAAGGTTTTTTTTGTTATTTCGCTTTTGGAGGAGTTGATGGTAATTAAATATATTTTTAAGATTTTTCTGTTGGAGAAGGTTAAAGTTGTTAAATTTGTTTATGAGAATTCGCTTTTTAACGTGATAATAGTACTTACGCCTTTTATGAAGATTTCAATGTTCAATGTGGTTATGATACTTACGGCTTTTATGAAGATTTTGATGTTGAATGATGTAATTATATTTGAGGGCTTATTGAGATTTTTCTGTTACAGAAGTTTATAGTTGTCAGGTTAGTTATTTTTATTTCGCTTTTCAACCTTATAATGTAACTCACGGCTTTTATGGCGATTTTGTTATTGAATGTATAAATGATACTTAAGGCTTTTATAGTGATTTCGCTGTTACAGGAGTTGATAGTACTTAAGTATATTTTGAAGTCTTTGTTGTTGGAGAAGAGACCGTTTTATGATAATTATTGACATTTCGCTTTTTAATGTTATTATGTTACTTACAGCTTTTATGGAGATTTTTATGTTGAATGTGTAATGGTAATTGACGTTGTTTTGGAGATATCTCTGTTGGAGAATGTTATGTTTGTTAATTTTATTTTTGATATTTCACTTTTTAACATGATAATGGTACTTACGGTTCGTATGGAGACTTCGAAGTTGAATGTGGTAATGGTACTTAAGGCTTTAATGTTGATTTCGCTGTTAGACGATATGATGGCATTTTTGTATATTTTGGAAGTTTTTCTGTTGGAGAAGGTTATAGTTATTAGGTTAGTTATTGAAATCGAATTTATTATTGCTAATTTCTTCGGATCTTCGTTGGAGGTTCACCATTTCATGTTCTATACAGTTAAATAAGCTGTGATTCCTTTCCAATGCTTTTCTGTACTGTATATTGCTGTGTTCATCCGTTTATGTTAAAACAAAAATTAGAAATTACCCTTAGGGAGTTGCCAAAATTTTTACTTCTTCTTTCACTTGTAGTCATATAATTCTAATGTGATCATCTGGTGTCTCTGTGATGATAACATGCTGAATTCGTCTATTTGTAGTGGCGCAACCATAAATTTTTCATTTGAGAGTTGTAGTGAATATTTTGGTTTAAAAAAATTTTAGCACTACTTCAATGAACTGAAGTAGTGCCAGAGTTTTTTTAAACCCAAATATTCACTACAAATATGACCACTGAATCGAATGAGACTACTCTGACCTTTCTGTGATGACCACAAACAGAGGATTCTTCGGGTAGTTTGTAAAATCTTTGGGATATTATTTTATAGCATTTTAAACTCATAATTGGACAGAAAAAATTTGTACAATCAACTGTACTTTAAGCTATTATTAGAGCACATCATAAAATAAATGACAAATCAAACAAGTGTTCAGTTTTTTCTCTAAACAAAATAATTGACATTTAGTTTTACAATTTGCTAAAATTATCTTTATATAAGTTTTAATAATCGTAACCTCCTTAAACTGCAAAATTTCTATAAAAGATTTCAGTACCGTTACTTCCTCTAGCCACAAAACCTCCATGATATCCTTGAGTACCATCAAATTCTATGACAGCATTATTTCGATAATAGCCTTATGTACTACTACCTTCTATAACAGAAAAAATTCTTCATATAAGGCTTAAGTACATTAACCTCCTTCAACTGTAAAATCTCTATAAAAGCTTTCAGCACCATTACCTCATCAAACAATACCTCCATGAGAGCCTTAAGCGCCATAACCTTCTACGACAGCATTATTTCGATAAATGCGTTGAGTACCGTTACCTCTTACAATAGAAAAAATCTTTTTATAAGCTTTAATAATAGTAACTTCCTTCAACTGTAAAATCTTTAATAAAGCTTTTAGTAACATTACCTCCTCGAACATCAAAACTTTCATTACAGCCTTAAGTACTATAACATCCTTCAACTGCAAAATCTTTATAAAATCTTTCAGTACCATTACCCTTCCAACAGTAAAACCTCCATGAGAACCCTAAGTACCATCACCTCCCACAACAAAACAAATCTTTATATAAAGCTTTAATAACCATGACCTCCTTCAATTGCAAATTCTCTAAAAAAAGATTTCAATACCGTTACCTCCTCCAACAGCAAAACCTCCATGAGAACCTTAAGTACAATCACTTTCTACAACAGCATTCTTTGGATAACACCCTTAAGTACCATAACCTCCTATAATAAGAGAAATCTTTATATAAGCCTTAAGTACTATAACCTCTTTCAACTTTAAAATATTTATATAATCTTTCAGTAACATTACCTCCTCTAACAGCAAAACTTCCATAAGAGCAGTAAATATCATTACCTTTTACGACATCATTATTTCGATAACAGCCTTAAGTAAAATAACCTCCTTCAACTGCAAAATCTTTAAAAAAAACCTTTCGGTACCATTATCTCCTTCAAAAGAAAAATCTCCAACTAGAGCCTTAAGTACCATCATCTTGTATGACAGCATTATTTCGATAACAGCCTTAAGTACCATTACCTCCTATAAGAGAAAAAATCCTTATATAAGCCTTAATAACTGAAACCTACTCCAAGTGCAAAATCTCTATAAAAGATTCAGTACCGTTACCTCCTCCAACAGTAAAACCTCCATTAGAGCGTTAAGTACCATCACCTTCTAATACAGCATTATTTCGATAAATGCCTTAAATACCATTACCTCCTACAACAAAAAAAATCTTTATATATGGCTTAAGAATCGTAACCTCCTACAAGTGCCAAATCTCTATAGAAGCTTTCATTACCGTTACCTTCTTAAAAAGCAAAACCTCCATGAGAGCCTTAAGTACCATCCCCTTCTACGACAGCATTATTTAGATAACAGCCTTAAGAACCATTAACTCGTACAACAGAAAAAATCTCTTTAAAAGATTTAAGTATCAAAACCACCTCAAACAGCAAAACCTCCATAAGAGCCTTAAGTACCATTACCTTCTACGATAGAATTATATCGATAACAGCCTTAATTACCATTACCTCCTACAACAGAAAATATCTTTATATAAGGGTTAACAACTATAATCTCAACTACAAAATTTTTATAAAAGATTTCAGTACGGTTACCTCTTCCAACAGCAAAACCTCCACCAGAGCCTTAAGTACCATCACCTTCTACGACATCATTATCTCGATAACAGCCTTAAGTACCATAACCTCCTTTAACTGTAAAATCTTAATAAAATCTTTCAGTAACATTACCTCCTCCAACAGCAAAACCTCCATGAGAGCCTTAAGTACCATCATCTTCTACAACAGTATCATTTCGATAACAGCTTTTAGTACTATAACCTCCTTCAACTGCAAAATTTTTATATGAGTTTTGATCAATTTGCAAATTCTATTCTGTACTGCGTATTGCTGTAAGCATTCGTTTTTATTAGAATAAAAATTAGAAATTAGCCTTAGGGCGTTGCCACAATATTTGACTTCTTGTTTCACTTGTAGTTATAGCGATTCTGACGTGACCATCTGGTGTCTTTGTGATGACAGCATGCTGAGTTAGTGTATTTATAGTGGCGTAACCATAAATATTCTATTTGAGAGTTGTAGCGACTTTTTGGGTTTAAAAAAACTTTCGGCACTACTCCAGGTTTATACTGAATAAAATGAGGTCACTCTGGCCTTTATGTGATGACCACAAGCCGAGGATTATTGGGATTGTTTGTAAAAACTTTAGAATATAATTTTATAGATTTATAAACTGATAATTGCACAGAAAAAAATTGTACAATGAACCGTGTTTTAAACAATAAGTAGAGAACATCACAAAATAAATGACAAATAAAACAAGTGTTCAGTTTTTTCTCTAAACAAAATAATTAACATTCGATTGTATAATTTGATAAACTTACATGTTATACACTCATCAATTTTAAAGATTTTAAATTTATTTTCATTTAAAATCTCTACAGTTGATGTGCAAATTCCTTAAAGTTTATATTTTATAAACCCCTAACATTATGTATAGTCAGTCAATTGTAACGTAACGCACATTACTGTACATTCAATAGGCTTTATCTAAATGAATCAATTCTTCTCTTTATCAAAAAAATTATTTAATACTATTTTCAATATAGAGTTATTGTCTTCAACTGATCCATCCATTCTTTTCTACATTAATATTCTTATTCGTTTCACAAAATCGGAGATATTAAACAATAATTGGAGGGAAGTTATAATTTTACCCAAATTTTCTGAATTAATTCATAATATTTTAAGGATTTAGCTTAACAATGACAATGGTTGAGCACAACGATGTAAGCGCACTTTGTATTTCGAATGTGTTCTATGTTTTCGCTCATTTCAAGTCTGAAATTCAAGTCTTAATAATAAAGAAGAATAGTATCATCTGATCATCACATGACCTCATTTGATCCCATACAACAAATACAAAGTTTACTAAAAAAATTACCACAGTCTTTATTATTCTATTAATAGAAAAAACTCAATTTGGTAGTGACTGAACACTTGTTTCATTTGTCAAATATTTTTTGATGAGTTTCTACTTTATTGTTTGAAATAATTTTCATCATAACTTACAAAATTTTTACTTTTTTAGCGCAAAATTGCTAAAATTGAATGATTGTTATCATAAAAAAGTTGTATTCTAACTATAATTTCAAGACAAGTATAATTTCATCTTAGGCTCGGTTTACAGCCACAACTCTATCATGAGAAAAAAATTCTATATTTTTTTTATAAACCTTCTTATTCGTTTCTCAAAATCGGAGATATTAAACAATAAGTGAAGAGAAGTTATAATTGTACCCAAATTTTCTGAATTAATCATAGTCTTTAATAATTTTAAGGATTTAGCGAAACAATAAAAATGTTTGAGCACAACGATGTAAGCGTTCTTTGTATTTCGAATTTGTTCTATGTTTTCGCTCATTTCATGTCTGAATTTCAAGTCTTAATAATAAAGAAGAATAGTATTATCTGATCATCACATGACCACACATGACCCCATGCAACACATACATATTTTACAATAAAAATTACCAAAAAGTCTTTATTATTCTGTTAATAGAAAAAACTCAATTTCGTAGTGACTGAACACTTGTTTAATTTGTCAAATATTTTTTAATGTGTTTCTACTTTATTGTTTGAAACAACTTTAATCATAACTTACAAAATTTTTCCTTTATTAGCGCAAAAATGCTAAAATTGAATGATTGCTATCATAAAAAAGTTGTATTCCAACTATAATTTCAAGACAAGTTCTTGAGTTATACATAAAAGTTTCACTCGACCTTAAGTTGAAGCCAAATCTGACATAATTTTTTACACAAATGAAGACTTGTCATTCAAATTGTCTTATAATTGAAATACTACTATAAAGAGCTAAGTCTGAGCCAACTTATTCTGAATATGCTTTGAAATAAGGATCTCTTTTGAATTCAATCAGTTTTGAAAATTTCCGATTCAATACTAAACAAACTGATGAGACAATTCAATTAAAGCTTATCTTAAATATTTACGAAAACTTAGTAAAAGTATAACACTGTTTCGAGATCTATATTAGCGGTTGTCTCACATGAAACCCGCATCTACTGTAGACTATTTTGGAGGTTTTATACATAAATATCGGCACTACTAATAATATAGTTAGTCCTAAGCATTGGATAAGGTCTATAAGTAATGCTAAACCTCTAAAAATATATATAAAGCAATGTATGACGTAAGCACTTGTCTCCTACTATAATATCAAAAAATAAGGTCTATAAGATCTAAAGTTAAGTTTAAAACAGCCAAAATAAATAAGCAAAAATTTTGAAATTCAGAGGTCTAGTGGTCTAGATTCTGTTAATAGAGGAGTAATGGCTGTTAAGGCTGTTAAGAGATTTATTACTCCTCCATCACCAGAATCTCCATAACAGACTGTTGGAGGAGGTAATAGGGGTTAAGGGTGTTATGAAGATTTTGCTGGTGGATGAGGCTTAGGGGTTATGGCTGTTATGGAGATCTTGCTGTTGGAAGAGATAATAGAGGATAAGCTATTATGGAGATTCTAGTAATGTAGGAGTAATAAATCTCTATATCAGACTTAACCCCATCTCCTCCTCCAACAGCCAAATACCCATAACAACCTGTTGGAGGAGGTAATGGGGTTAATGCAGTTATGAATATTCTTGTAGTGAAAATCGCATTTATTATGCTAAATTACTGAGGCCCTTTGGTCGAAGTTAAGCCTTTTGTGTTCTTTCCAATTGAATGAGTTGCGATCCCTTTGCAATGCTATTCTGTACTGCATATCATATTTCTTTATATTAGATAAAAAATTAGAAATAAGCTAAGGGCGTAGCCACAATTTTTTATCTCTTGTTTTACTTTAGATCATAGCGATTCTAACTTGACTTATCTGGTGTCTCTGTGAAGACAACATGCCGAATTAGTGTATATGTAGTGGCATAACCATAAATTTTGCATTTGAGAGTTGTGACCACTTTTTGGGTTTAAAAAAACTTCCGGCATTACTACAGGTCACACTGAATCAAATGAGAACACTCTAGCCTTTCTTTGATGACCACAAGAAGAAGATCATGGGATTTTTTGAAAAAACTTTAGGATTTTATTAAATTGATTTTTAAACTGATAATTGCAGAGAAAAAAGATTGTATAATGAAAAGTAACGTTGTTATTTTACGCGTAAATTATGATTTGGGTGTAAATTCCGCCTAAATTACACGTAAGTTACGTAAATTACTGTAAAATACTGTAAAATACTATAAATTATGTTTTATTAACAAAAAATTAATCAGAATACAACTATTCTATATCGCTATCACTTTCAACATCATTTTAATCACAATCCTCAAGAATAACTTCAGAAGCAATATAATTATCGCTTAAATTGATTGTTTTCAAATTAGTTTGAACAACTGAAAAGCGTTAACTACATAATTAATTTTGTGGTGATCTTTTGAGTGAAATTCACAATAATTTAAGAAAAATGCTCAATGCAAGCACTCGTTGCTGGAATTAATAATATTTAAGTTGCAATACTTGAAAATTTTGGATGACTTTTGTGAATTTTAAATTTTTTTCACCAAAAAAATTCTGTTACTGGCGTGTAATTTACACGTAAATTATGATTTGTGGTGTAAATTTACGCTGTAAGTTACGTAAATTTACACACCCGACAACGTTAATGAAAAGTGTCTTAATCTCTTAAGCAATAAAATAGGAAAAATTTTGTGAGTTATGATGAAAGTTGTTTCAAACAATAAAGTAGAAACACATCAAAAAATATTTGACAAATGAAACAAGTGTTCAGTCATTATGGAATTAAGTTTTTTCTATTAACAGAAATATCTTTATCAAAATCAAAAATTAAGTCAAAACTAGAGAAATCTGAGCTTTAAAAATATCTACTTGTGAGTAAACTTTTCCCCTTACTCTAAATGGTACGAAGGGGACAAAAGGTTGGGAACCCCTCTTATAACAGACCATGTTAAGAAAAACCATGTCTTATACACGCAAATGACGCATACATTTAATGTTTTGAAACTTTTAATGACCCATACATTCATTGTTAAATTTTATCATTTATACAGGTCAGTTATATTTAACCAGTCATACACTAAGCGCATATATAATATCACAGCCATTGGTGCACATTTGGCAACAGAGAGTAAACCCATACCTTTCATTTACGAATTTAGTTAACAATAACTGTAAGAATAAAAAATAAATTGTTTATATTTATATTCTGCTTAGCTACTTTGCTTTATAATCTGTTGCTCAACAATGCGTGAAAATTCTTATATTTATTTAGTTTTTTCAATAAATGGTTACATGAAATCAAAACCAAACAGAAAAGTATATAAAGAGAAAATTGATTGAGTAAAAATTGTACTAATTAGATTTCTGTCATAAACAGTAATCAATTTATAATTCATTTTATTATTTTAGATTTCATACCAACAATTGGGGATGAAGAGCAAAAAAAATAATTTTATCGTTAAATTTTATTTATCATTCATCGGAGTCAATAATCAAATTCATTTAAATATAGGACTCATAGAAATTATGAGATTAGATATTAAGAGTACTGTAAGAGAATTACTATTTACTGTAGTTTTGCTAAAAATAATTTTTTCATCAGTGTCTGAACACAAACATTGTCTTAAAAACTGGAGATAATGACAAGATAATCCTGGAGTTTTGGTGACATTTCCCTAACAGTTATTAACATTGATATCAACTTAATTGTCATGATAAAAAAATTTACCTCAAAAAAACATATAATACTTGATATCAAATTATAAATAATAAAACTATTATGGAATCTTTTTTACTGCATTTTTAGAAAGTGTAAGCTTACAATTTTATCAATTTAGACACTTTTCACATTTTATACACTACACGTTCAATGATCTTAATGTTTGCACGTATGTTAGGATACAGCGACATTTGTGTTTAAAATGTGTAAAGTGTCTAAATTGATAAAAAAAACTTTAAGATGTATTGCAATAAAGTAAATATTTTAATGCAAAGAAATAGATATTCCCGATTCATTAGCCCATAACTGTAATAATTTAAATTTATTTGTCATATGATTATTGAGAAGTAATATAAATAGTAGGAAAGCGATAAAATTTCTGTTGTGGCACAAAGTAAAGGACCAAATGTGTGAGTACAGGAAACGAGATTAGAATGAAAATCAATGACATGATTGAATCCGGTGAGTAAACCTAAGCTAACTTTGATCTACTTCACCGATAAGGGGGAAGTCATGATTTTAGTTTAGGAGAAAATAAAAATAGCATTTTGAAATAAACTTTGCTCTCATCATCAATATAATACGATCCCAACATTTTTTTGTTAACATTACTTCTCCGGCAGTGATTAAGTTGGGTTTAATCTTATCATTTCTCTGACCTTTTAAAATCTTCTTTGCAACACTTGACGACCACTGAGCAAAATTTGGATCACTGGTTGCCAATAGGTTAGCATTTCCTCCATAATAGGACTCATGAATGTGCGTATCTTTTTGGACGGATACTTTACCGGTCGCGCTGTTACATCCGCCGTGAATTTTGATCAGACCTAAGAATGAGGCGCTGGTCTCATCTTTTATTTCTTTTTCTTTTAGTTTCTGAACCAATTAAAGAATTGAATTTAAAAATGTTAAATATGTCGGGAAGAAAAAGGAAATTTGGTGATAGACTTGCTGAAAATCTTATTCGCTCGATGGATTCATAATATTTTGAAATTAATGAATATAACACTGAGTTTTGGTCGAAGTATTTGCTATCGATTTGGCTTATATTCGGCTCTGTTTTGGCCACAACTTTGTATTTCGTAATATTCGCTGAAATGAATATTGTTTGCAGAGTTGTATTCATATATGCAGTCTCTCTAAACGCCATTATATTCATGTTTATTATCAACACTTCTTCTTCAGTTAATTCAGAATCAAACAAATCCTATAACTTATTAACCAAAATTGTTATCAATTATAATGAAATTTATTCCAGAAATCATTTGAAAAATAGATCGAATCGTATGATTTCAAGCAGAATTAAGGTGAACAATAATCAAATAAATAAATTTATTCATAAACTTTATATTTGAAATAGTTTTTTTTCACAATAGCTAATGGCATGTATAGAAAGAATAAATGAGAAAAGAGTTGGATTTTCGTGTTGGACATTATTTACAGTAAACCATTTCAGATGCTATGAAGTATTTATTTTTTGAAAATTAATTCATATTTTTCGAAATTAATTTATTTCTATATTAATTTTTGTCAGTTGTTAACATTTATTTCAATGCTATTCTTGAAAATAACTGAGTTATGACTTTGAACTTTCTGAAAAGTTTCTCAATGGATTCCACTAAATATATGTGAATTAAATAAAATTAATGAAATTGTAACGAAACAATAATTGCAACCGTAATATTCAATGTAATGTACATTTTGTTGTATTTAATAGTGAATATCTGTCTCTCATAAAGAGGACATCACTTATACTCAAATAATGTGTAGCACTCAATACGTGCACATTTAATAAGGTTTTATTAAACCATTATTTATAATAAAGATTATTTAATCAATAATACGTGTCTTCTTCTGATCTAATTGTAAGCTAAATCAAATCAAACTAACACTTATAATCATAATAATGTTTATACAAATGATTTCAATTTTTTTCATTCACTCAGGTTTTTATTGTCGCTGATTTATGATGATTATGATTACAGATGATTTAGTTTTATAAAAGATTTATTTTTTATTATGACATTTGTAGTTGATTAGAACTGGTGTTCTCTATATTAAGCAATTTAAATATTTTTAATTATAAGGACTGGTAATAAAGTAAGTGAAATATTGGCTAAAATTTGAAAGCTCTTAATATAAATTGTATAAAACTTTGATACAATTTTAAAGTGTAACTTTATTCTCATCTTCAATTTCGTATACAATCAAACAAAATAATTTACTTAAATGATTATAAAGACTGGTTCAATAAAATGTGATGGATTTAAATATATAATAACTTTTCTACGAATTGATAAATATTCGAATAAATGATG
>JAQFZT010001265.1:0-16200 GCA_034696325.1 Camisiidae sp.
GAAGTTCACATTCAACGCTCACAATTCAAATTATTCACAATAATGTACAACTTTAGAAGTAGACATTATCCAAACTCAAATTTCAAATTATTCAAAATTCGTCAATTAGTTTAAAGATATCAATTCATTCATTAGTAGATCTTCAATAGTTTTTATTTATGATTTATTTTCAATTAATCAATCAATAGTTTCGTCAAAAGATGAAAATAAGTTATTAGAAAATATATTGTCTTAAGGTAGTTAAGGTGTAACTTACATGAGACTTACAGTACAGGACATACCTCTTCAATCGATTTGTACTTTGAATAAATTGTTCAAAAAAGGCTTATTTGATGATTGAGTTTTATTAATAAAAAAAATTTATTACAATATGACAGTACATGTTTTTAAGTATTACCAAAACATATTTTTTCTTTTTTATTATTTATCATTTTTTGCTAATCATTACGAAATAATGGAAACAATCAATAATTTTTCTCTCTTATGAATGCTGTCAGTAAAGCCATACAAATGTATAAGATATAAGACTAGGCAATGCTTGCCTCCTGCGAGCTCTTTATAATGCTCTCCATAGATGTAATATTAATACTACCGGTATTTGGTTTACCGTATTATTTTCACCCATTTAATTGTTGTAATACAAGTATATTGTTTTGATAATAATTATAATAAAACTTAATAATAATAATAATTATAATACTGATGTTTTTTACAATTTTGAAAACTATAAACATAATTAAAATCAGAGATAAAAACAAAGTTTCTATTTCTGTTACAATGAAAAGTTAGAAAAATGATGAAACTATAGGTAATTTTCGATAGGGAAGCATTGGATGTTTTGTCAATTGCTATATTATGGATAGTTTTTTGTATTGAATTAAACAATTTGATGATAATAAGCAGCCCTCAAACTCAGGACTTAATGATAACTAATGAAAAGCAAACATTCTGTTGTACAGAGCTTTGAAATGATAATAAATGACAGCAATTATCATTTAAAAAGGAAGACAGAGATTCTTAATCTTTCTGTCTTCATCTTTTTCTTCGGCGAATTAATTGAATTTAATAATAATAGGAAGGCTGAGTACTAAATATAATGAATTAGATGTAATTTTGAACACACAATAGTAACGGATTATTAGAACAAGTATTACTAGTAATAATAAAGTTATTAATAATAATAATGTCTTACAATTAAGGATTTGAAATCATAAATTATGGAACACTCGATCAGAGACTGAACAGAAGAGTTGTTAAACAAATTTTGAGCATTAAGTTTCTGCTTTTTTCCACCAAAAAAGACATTATAATACTTGACAAATACTTATACATTATTTTACAAAAGGCTGTGATATTAACTACAATATATAGATTCGTAAAAAATGATGAATTAATAAATGTAACTAATAATTAAAGTTATAATTTTATCAATAATAATAATAATAATTAATAACTATTAGAAAACAAACAGTATTTGTTAAATAAAATTATTTCTTTCTGAAATTGACTCTGAAAACTATATAACTATATTAGGACTCCAATTAGAGGTAGAAATTGTTTTATTAAAGAGAAACTATCTTTAGGAGTGAGAATGTATAGTAAATTTCACTCATATAAGAAAATTAACTATTCTTATAATTTTTAAATTACTTATTTTGTTGATATGTCTATTGAAAACTACAAACACCTATTGATGTGGTCTCTAGTCAAATATGAATTTTAAAATTGTAATCAAACTCATCCTTATATTAATTCAATTTGAGATATATATAATCAATAAAATGTGTATATAATGTTGCAAATAATCTTTCAATTAACATGAAAAACTTCTACAATACAATTATAACAACGCGTACAATACATGAAAGTTCTTATGTTAATCGATAGGTTAGAACAACAATTAGATTAAGTTTTCAATTAATCGAATGATTGAGGAAATTGTAATTTTTATTAATTAATGTTATCGTTGATGTAATAGATTATAAACTATGAGGTATACACTAATGGCTAGAATAAGTAACTTTTTTAGCTCTTTTATATTATTAATTTTGAGCGTGTTTTGCGTTTAATGCTTTCTATGTTGATTAGATAATATAGTATACTTCAGTACTAAACTCTTTTTTAGGTATCCGCTTAAAAATGTCAAATGCATATAATTATAGTGATAATCAGTATTTTAGCACGTAAGGCAAAACCGATTGGATCTCTAAATAGTTTTTCACATTCAAATTTTTTTACTCTAGTTGTTTGTTGATGGGAAGGAACTGTTGTTACCACGCTCTTCATTGAGATAATATTAGTTGCATTTTTTTATTATGTATGTCAATTTGAATTAAATATTTAGAGGACATGAATGCACATTACAGTAATCGCCAATTAATGAGAGTGAATCGTATTAATGTCTAAATGCGCAAAATATGTACAGTTATGATCAAGAAAAAAGAAAATGATAGCAAGTACTTATGCCTCTCTTCTCATTAAATAAAAATATACAAAATGAGAATAACATCAGTTGAAAAGAAAGATTTGACAATAGAAAATGACAATAATTGCTTATTTAGCTATTATATTCACAGACGAACGATGAAAAGTAAGATAATTTACAATACAATAATTATCTTTGAGGTTAAATAATAGCCTAAATAAGCATTAAATGAATGAAATATTTAAAATGCTATCTCATTTGAATGCTAAATGAATTTTTGTGAAAAAATAAGCGCCAAATTATATATAATATTAAGTAAAATAAAAATGTGTTATAAACAGAGGAACACTTACTGGGTATCTATGAATAGGAGAAATAATATGGAGATCAATGAAGCATTTAAGCACTCTTTCCAACAGGTTTCTCAGAGAAATAAACGTTAAATACAAATAATGTAATACAGAGTATTGATTTTGATTGCGCTCTTGGGCATTAGGCATTACTATAACAATAGTAAATGCTATGTTATGTCTTATTTTAAGTGTGTGTTTCATATATCTATATAAATGCTATATATGTTGTTCTGTTAATTATGTCACTAAACTAAATGTGTATATCTGTGTGTAAGTTATGAATGATTTTCTTAAATGTTCTATAAATGTAATTTTATTATATATTCAAACAGTGAACGAGAATGTATTAACTGTTAAACATCTCTTCCTCGACTACCATCAGAAGTTGCAGACGCTTCCGATTTCGTGTCATCAGTGGTCGGTGTTTTACCGATAGATCGTGTCAGTCCACTATCTGAGAGATGCTTTTCTGAAGAAGACGACGCCGTTTCTGCAGCATTCAGTATACTTTCCTCTTCAGAAGCCGGTTCACTATTACCGTTGCTTTGCTTACCATTGTCTTCACCATTTGAGTCGCCGTTGGATTTTTTCAAGTTTCTCTTCTCTTCTAGTTTTGGACAATCGGCTATTAAATGCTCAGAAGCCTTACAATGATGGCATCTCTTTGGTTGTGGTCCCATATTGCACTTGGCAGCTATATGATTGGCAAACTCACCACAATTGTAGCACCTATTCATTAATTAATAAACATTTCAATCAAAATCAACATTTTTCAACTAATTTTCAGTAACTTTGAGTATTTTTCAACTAATTATTAGTAAAGTTAGTAAAAACACTCGCAGACATATAACAGATAAAATAAGATGAGCACCAAATGCAATAAGTAGAGAAAAATTGAATGAAATAACTATCAAAGGAAGAAAAGTTATGTTTCCTAAAGAATCTACATCTGTATAGTAACTCAAATTGTTAAACGTCGCTCAAACCGACATTCATCT
This sequence comes from Camisiidae sp., assembly GCA_034696325.1. Lineage (NCBI taxonomy): Eukaryota > Metazoa > Arthropoda > Arachnida > Sarcoptiformes > Camisiidae > Camisiidae sp. The sequence goes on from JAQFZT010001265.1 coordinate 3,777, forward strand.
GTGTTATGCATTTAAAAACACAAGTTTCAGTAGAGTATAGTATTTTCTGTTAACTCATTTGTTGAATAATCAGATCTATTGAGTTGATTATAATTTCTGTATTCAATTTTGATAAGATCTCTCAATATCTCGTTAGTGATTAGATATTACAGTGCAATAAATTCAGTTTTTATGAACGTTTAATTATGTCAATCCTTATTGAAAATAATGAATACATTCTAACGCGAAAACGCATAATAATTTTGCACTAAAACATTGTAAATCAATTATTTCTGAATTAATGATTGGCATATATTAAAAATAATAATTCACTAATAAATGTTATCATAATCACAGTCATATTCTTTCGAATTATTTTTGGCGGAACTATTAGTGCATTGAATATTAAAGTTCGTGCTTTCAATCAAATGTGTTTTCAACTGAAAAGTAGATTACATTCTTAATGAGGGTTTTTTGTTAATAGTTGTTCTTTTAATGAACTTGTTCTCGAAATGAAGCACTTATGCTCTACAAAATAAAAAAATGATAAAATTCATTCAGTGATTAAAAAAATCAAAATGCTTTTTGAATAAAAGCCTAGACTGGTTGGAAATTTGTGTAACTGTAAACTCGCTGTCTGAACAAAAGTGAGAAAATTTTAATGCCATAAATATATGAATGAATAACAGGCACATTATGAATAAGTGGTGTACTATGAGTGCAGCTGCTGGTCAGCCCGATGACCGGTTGCCGCGGCAACAATAGACTAGAGACAGTTTATTTGACTCCCTCACTGCAGACAACAGTCTCTTATTCACCAACTTTATAATACTGCGGGGGAGTATGAAAAAAGTTTGTTCACAATATTCTACTGGCGTAAAGTTCAAAGCAAACTCAAAAGAGAATTGCAAATTCATCATTTCAAAGCATCACAAAAGCTTGTCCTCTACTTTCCACTCTATTCTTTCAAAAACTGCTCAAATTGTCTTCCATTACTGAAAAAAAGATCTTTTCGATCGAAAAATACTTTCGCAATATTCTAACAATAAAAAATGCAATTTCCAGCCATTTCTTTTCGCTTCTCTTATTGCAATTTTCCACAAACTTTGTTTCAAAAGTAATGAAAATTGATGCCAACAGTAAGGATGCAGTGGAGAGGGAGAGAGAGAAAAAGAGAGAAAGAGTGAGCAGCGAGTGAGAGAGTAGTGAGTCTGTAGTGAGTGAGTGAAAGAGACGAGAAAAATGTGCGTAAGGTTTAGGTATGTCTCTAAACTTAGTGCTGTATTTATAAGTGAAGCAAAGGGAGCATTTTATTTGCAGGTGTTATACAACACTCAACAATATATGCAATACATTTATAAAAAGCAGGAAAACTAAAGGCATCACTTTTTTGAACGTAAAACCATCTGCCTTTGCCTTAAAAAACATTAGAACAACACAACAACAAATAATAACAAAACTTTTACTCTCTGTATTGTCAGTCACGGTCAATGTTATTTCTAACTCACGGAAATACAGGAAAATGCAGCGAAAGGCCTCCGTTAATGGAGATTCGAGTATTAATTATTAACAGAATGCAATTGTGAGTATGAAATGAGCGAACCTTATCTTTTTGAATTTCTTTTTGGACATGGGTCTTCTGTTTGAACCTTTACATTCAGCGCCTTCAACTCCAGTAACCATTGTTGCCTCTAAGCCTTTGTCTGAAACTTTACATTCAAATTCAACTTCTTCTTCATCGCCTAAACTTCGAAATCCTGGCATTTGTATCACTGACTGCAATCAAGAAAAAACAAATTAAGTAATCGTTAAATGCATGTAAAGATATTTCATTTTTTTAATACATTTTATTTCAATTATATGCAGATAGTATTTTCAAATTTAGCATTCTCTACAAACATGGTTTAATTTGTGGCAAAATTTTCTCATAAATTATGAATTGTTCTCGAAAGTTATTGTGAATGTATTGTTTGGAAGAAATGCATAGTAATAGTGAAGAAGTGATATAATATGCAATCCATTCATCACTATTGTCATAAACTTCCCGAATAAAAGATATTGCAATAAAAGTTGAAGAAAATAATAAATTTGTTTAAATAATAAATAAAAGCAATGAAGATTTGTCGACAACGAGAGCTGAGATAGTGTGCAGTAGTTTTATTTGGTGTTCACTTCTCAAAGTAATACTTATCGATTTTTAAGGCATTGCACTCGTTGTTAAGCTGATTCGTTTTAGCTCTTTTTTCCCTTCTCTTATATAAGTTTTTTTCGCTTTTTTACATTCTTGGTTGAATACAATCCACCCACGGGTTGTAAAGTTGAAAAGTATATTGAGTATATTGGGTGCTTATTTTAGTTTCCATAGAGACTTTACTTTTACTGATCGATAAACCAATGGGATTACGCTTTCAATACAATGCATCCATTGTATATAATCTTTCTATAGAGAGTGAGAGATGAAATAAAAAAGTATATCATGCTTTTCACGTAAAAAGTCAAATGCAGTGCATCACAGCATCCAAAAAGTCGAAAAACCAACTTTTTAAGGGCTTAAAGCATGTATACATTTTGGTCTGTGAAACTTATCAGGAGTAGTAGATTCTTCTTTTTAAGCTTGAGAACAAAGTGTAGTCTTACTCTCATGTATAATGTGCAACAACATATACACCTTAAAGGCAACTAAAAACATTTTTTTGTTCAAAAATAGCCTCACTATATGTAACGAATATTTGACAGTATCATGAGATTAGTTCTTACTCATAGACTGTACATAAAGCTTTGCTTACATAAAAGCTTTAGGCATAATATTGTACAACATATACAATATATAAGTTATATCTGACTTTATTGATATATGATTGCATATCACTCACTAAAACTGTAATGGAGAGAGAGGGGAGAGAGAGACGAGTTGTGTATTTTTAGAAAGAATAGAAAATTGGACTCACAAACTAACAAAACTGGAGGCGATAAAGTCTTTTCTTTTGACTCTAACTATTGGTCTGGTATGTGATGCAAGCAATTGACAGAAAAATTCATTTTCTCAATAAACTTCTTACACAATTTCTCAATAAGTTAAGCCCTTGTGAGTGACTAAGAAAAAGAAAGTTTGCTTTTTCTCTGTCTTTATGTCTATGTCTTCTTTTTATTTTTTATAGCAAAAGCTAAAAAACGATGAGTAAAGGGACCAACACTGCGAGTAAACAATCACATTCAATCAGATCAACGCCGAAAAATGCTATAATCTAAATGAAGTCTTTAGAAAAACTTGCAGAAGACATTCTAGGATTTTGTGACACAAAAGCCCAGTGCAATGTGATCTACACAGTTGTGCAAAGTAAGTGCTTTTGTTAGCTAAACTTTTTTCTTTATATATAAAACACATATATATACAGTTAGATTTTGATTCTTTTTATACTTCTGTATTTTCTATCCCCTCCTATTTGACAGAGCATTTTCTAACCTTCTCTTTCCCTCTTTTTTCTCTCTAGTCAGCGAAGGCAATGTGAAGAAACATGACAGCTTCAGCTTCAACTAAGTTAAGACTTTGTAAAAAATACTTGAATGGCTCACAAAGTTATACAGAACACACAGTGAAGGGAATGATGCGTAAAAGTGGACCAACATTGCTGGTAATACTGCCGCAAATAGTAGAAAAGTTAAAAAGGGACAGCTTTGACAAATCGCCGACAAATCTAACCTATCATTTGGTAAGAGTAACAGCTACTTATAAGGCACATCACAATAGGTGGGCTCAAACACAGTACAAACTTCAAAAACATGTGATGCAGTCAACATTTTTTTCTAGCATTAAATGCAATTATTGTTTTCTTTATTGGCAGCCTTTCCTTCAATATCATTGTTAAGTAGACATTCACTAAGCATAGAGTATGGCCGATACAAAAAATAAAGGAAAAACAGCAAAAGTAGAGTAAAAAAGTGGAAACAATTGCAGTCTTAACCATTGAATGTATTGACTAATGTTGTGTTAAGCAGGCAGTGAACTGAGTAATTTGTTGAATGAGACTGAGTGAGATTGAGTGCTATTAATGCGAGCCCAAAGCCGAAAAAGAAAAAAGTAGTGGTGACTTAAATGCCTTCTGCACAACAACTAACTTACATGTATTGCCCAACACTTGTTGTGTAGTAGAAAACCACAACGACTACAATCTCTAAAGCATTCCTTATGCCATTAGACAAGAGACTAACTCTCACACACAATACTAAACAATAGCTACCATTACATCGCTAACTATTTAAGACTAAATAAAAATCTGATGATGTCCGCAAAATGCCAGTCAGTCCGCCAAATGCAATCTTGTCATCAAATGTGACATTGGAGTCAATGTTCGGCCCAATAAGCTTTTCGCATCTAATTAAGACACAAACATGTCTAACTCTTATGACTATCATAAACAATCAGACTTTGAGACTCAAACACAGTTTCTCTCTTAAAAAATTGTAAGTTGAATATAAGCTCTAAATGACAGTTAAGTGAAGTCAACTCGAGTTTACTTTCAGAGTTTGGACAATATTATGAGTTATACCCCGAACAGAGACACACTCGACTACATCCCATCCTGTGTCTCTTATGTCAGTGTCAAAAGAAATATTTCTGGCTCTATGAGGAATGTCATGACTACCCAAATATGCATTTCTCAATCAACTTCTTTCTTAACAGTTGCACTCTTACAAAAAACAGTAGCTTTTTAATAGAGAATAAGGCAAAGCATACTTCTAGCACTAGTATATGACAAAATGCATGCACAAAATTTTAATGGTTTCCATCTTCACAAAACAGTGAATCTTTCGTTTCTTGTTCTGTTGTTCTGCCTCTTTTAGCTTTCTTAGTATGTCTTATTGTGAAGCACATGAAATTCATCATTGGAAAAGCAGATGCAAAGATAATTTGCATCTTTTCTTTTTCCACAAATAGTTTGGCCAAAAGGTATAAAAATAATTCGTTTCGCGAGAAATCATTAGTGTTGTTAAAAGTCTTATATTTTTATCTCTTATTTATTATATTTACTCGAGAAATAATTACATACAACAAAGAAATATACGTGAATCCCATCACAATAACTGTGCGAGAAATTAATTCATTGCACAATAATAGCTTTTAGACATATTCTTTACGCGAGTGTTGAAATGCCTCAATCAGAAAGAGTAATGCTATTCATACATGTTATCTATTTAAAAGTATGTTTGAATTGGTTCTTTTTTAATCCTGATTCTGCTATTAATTATATTTTTTCCAGTCTTTATATAGTGATTTGTATTGAGTTAAATATAATTTTATCGCTAAAATTTATTACAACAAATGAAATCGTAACAATTCTATATCGTAGCGATAGATGAATAGCAGAATAAGAGATAGTGTGTGCTTTTGCATTACTAAATGAGTTTCATGGCTGTAAAATTTTTATTGCCTTTTTTTATTAACAAACACAGAGCTAATATTTTTGCATAAATAAGGACTGCTCATCGAATTTGCCATTAAAAAAGTGCAGCTGTACAAAGCACTGAGCAAACAGTTGTAATAAATCTTATTGTATACAATAGTATATTGCGATTACAAGCGAATCACTAATCATACTAATTGACATTTTGTGGCTTTTTGTTTTTATCTCGATAGCAGACTGAGTCAGAATAGTAGCGACACTCAAACGTATAAGTGCTATTGATAGCAGGTCTCGAAAAAAGTCAATTAATCATTATATGATCACTAGTGTTGCATCGAAGAAAACGACATAATGTGAAGCATACCATCACTAAATGATACAGATATAACTTCTATGCACATTAGCGTATAATCGAACATGACATCAACCAAAAAAGACCATAAAAGAAACTTATGTTTACAATTTTACGCCTCTGGCTATTGCATATATAATCATTTGAATTGTATAGAATATTCTTTTTTCAGACAGCATACGAATTATGAGTTTCAGGGGCTTTAAATTATCTTTCAGTTATTGTATAGAATATCTTAAATGGCTATAAATTTTTCAAGAGGGCCTTTCGTAAGGGTCTAAAAAGGAGATAACACCATAAACAGAAGGGAGGAAACGCTTTCAAAATGATCCCAAGAAGTTGCTAAAGACACGTGTCGTGCACGCGCTCTTTCTATTCAGTCGAGGGATAAGTCAAGAGGAATAACAGAATGAAGAAGCATTTCCTGGCTGTTAGCCTAGCAGTCAGTGTATCATTACTTTATATCATTGTTAGAATGAAAGAAATGCTTTCTTCTTATACTTATTTTGCGGTGAATTACCGACTAAAAAGAGATACTTGAAAATTGGACGTTAAAAACTCGGAGGCGTTCACATCCTCTCTCATCGTGTGTTTGATCTAAAATATTCAGATAAAGTGCTGCAAATGCATCACTAGAACGGACATAAGGAAAGTCTTATTAATATTCTTCATTTGGTTCACTGATATTTGTTTAAGTAAATAAATTTGTTTTTAAATGTTGTTTCAAGTTTAAAGTGCATGTCATTAGTTGTATTTAATTCAGAGAAAAAGTAGTGAAAGTCATTCGAAGTGAGTTTCAGTATAAGTTGTTTTAATTTGATTGCTTTGAGAGAAAATGCAATTTCTTTGAAATAGAGCCGCTTTGAAACTGCTTTGAACTTATAGTTAAGTTAATGTTTGAAGAAAACTCATAACTCATGACAATATAATAATAAAATTCTATGGTCTACGAATCTAATGGTCAGTTTAGATTATGAGTCTTAAGGCATTGAAAACTACATTTGGCAATAGTATGTTGTGAGCACACACTTATTGCACATACAGTGCGACAAAGAGGGGGCAAGTATTGCCATTATTAGAGGCATTGACCATTTAAAGTGAATTGAGTTTATAGCTGAGAAATAGCAAAAACCGTTTCCTTATCGCGAGCCATAAGTCAGATAGAATCTAATCTCATATCATTTCACATTTGGTCTAAAAAAGGAGGAACATTAAGAAGACAGACATACACAAAAGACTTGATACGGCTGTAAAGGCCGTCCTCTCTACTCATTGAGGCAGATCATAAGCAGGCAATAAATAACAATTACTCTCTCTTGAAAGGCAAGTGTATTTACTTGGGTCGCGCGCGCTCGTGAATCGTGAATTTGGATGATGCAGAAAACAAGCGGTTTCCGATAGAACAGAGATCAAACTCAGACAGGCATATATACGCCTGCATAGCATGTCATATATTTTATTCAATGCTATCTAATGCTATATTAGACAATCCCACCATTGATAAGCAAGAAGATAACCATTAACTTGATCATCATCTACTAATATAATTATGTCATACATTCAGCTCTCACTATATTTTTAGCTCTAATTATTAGAAGTATGTGTGCGTTCAAAATACTAGTATTGTGTACTTTATATGCTTATATAGTACAGAACTATAGCTGGGATTTGTGCGGACCAATCCAAATACTCACTTCACTTCTATCAAATTCAGGATTTAAAATTGTACAAAATATTAAGAGGAGGAGAATTTTTTATAAAATCTCTGCGCACGCCTTAAACTGCGAAAAAAGTTGTAGCTTTGATTTCATACATTTTAGATTTATCGATCGTGAAGAGGGAGAGCAAAGGAGGCAAAAATAAGTTGCTCGCAAAAAAGTTTGTATCGTTGGCTTTTTTCTATTTTAGCGAATCCATCGTTTTTGCACTGAATTGCACTCCAAAAAATCAAAATGGATCGAAAAGTAGCAAAAGAAAAGAATGTATAATATAAAATGGTTGGTGAGAGCTTTGCTTTCTACTTGAAAATAGCTTTAGAAATAGACGGTCACACAGGGAATGGATTTATATTGGAATTCAATTCATCTTTTTTCCTATCTGTCTTAAACAGCACATCATAGCTTCCCATCACATGCGAAGATTGACTCAAATTGCTCGATAGCCAGTTTTGAGTTTCCAGCCATCATAAAAAATGATAGCATGCAATTGCATTTCTCAGTAATAACTCTAACTGTACAGACAATCTAAGAAAGAACTAAAGGTAAAATTTCTCAGTTAACTATTCTGTATATACAGACCAATTGTATTGATCTGATGTGAAGCAGTGTAACTGTTACTGCAATAATTTGAAATGACAAAACTTCGTTTGACTTGTTTTTGAAGTTTCTGTACAATATAGTGATTGTGAATTGACATTTTATACTGTCAAGTTAGGGGTGCATTACTCTGTAGCTTCATTACTAATACTTCTCATTACTGAAAATAGTTCGAAGTAAAGCAACTAAAATATCGGAAAGCAAGTCCTCTTCTGTTACAATAGTTAAGTGCCATGAAAATGAATTTTTGTTGACCTTTTTTCTTAGTCTCGTTATCTTATACACTTGACAAAAGAAAATCATTAAACTATCGATTAAATTGAAATCAAAACAATTATTGCTAAAACAGGTGGAATTAATTGAACCCTTCAACACAACTACAATAACACTTCACTGTAAACTTATTTTCTGTTCGGCTGTAGTGCTGAACCTATTTTTCGAGAAAATGAAAAAAGCGTTCAATATTTTTCTATCTCCTTAAAAAAAGTAAAGTATAGCTGATGTCATAAACGCTAAAGTCTGATAAATGGAGAAAATAACGCCTTTAGGATATATTGCAGCAATTCTAAGAGGAAAGTGAAATTTTTTATCAGACTCACTGCAGGCAAAGTTATATAATATGATCATAAGTTTTTGTGGAGTCGTATAAAAAAAAGTTTTTTTTATCAGGAAATTCAAGATTGAAGGGAACATAAACGTAAACTATACAAACTGTACAACTATTAATTTAGAAAGCATTTGACCATCACTTTTGGAAACAACTAATGGTGTTAACACACATTTAGAAACGGTTGAAAAGCGTGAAGTATTTCGCAGTAAAGTAACGATATCTTTGCCTTCAACTACATCAACAACAACAAGAAGTAGTAGAAGCTTTAGAGGGGCCTCACGTTAACTTCATTTGTGGACCATTTCTGGACCATTTTATCATGGCTTTGGTTGAACGAGTCGAGAAAGTTTTTGCCACTGTGTTGGATAAGAAACAAACGATTTCGGTCTATGGATATTGTACTCATTGTGATACTGGTAGACTTGAAATCTCTAACAACACAGTCTTTAGCTGTTGTCAGGCAAACCATCTGAGACTGGTATAAACGTAAGATATTCTTCTCAACCAAAATACACGCTTGGCTTGATTTTGCTTGGATGCTAAATCGCAACTATACAAGACTTCATACAACTACAGCTCAAACACTCCTCTACTCGTGGGTATATATAAAAAAGGAACCGAATAGAAAATCTTGAAGCTGTACTTCTTGAAGCTGAAAAATTGCTTTTGTTCTTATCAAGATTGTTAAAACTCGAGCTTCTGCCTCACTTGGTATTACTGTAGCAAAATTGAATTCCCAAAACAATGCATTTAAGTTGAGTTCTTAGTAATGCATTTTGTAGAAAAAAGATGCGGCGATGCACTGGACATTTCATAACATGCTTAACTAAGACATGCATAGAATCTCTGCGACAACAAATAAAAATAAATAATCAAAAAAGTGAAGAGAAAATACAATTTCCTACAAATTCTGTCAAAGATAAAGCGAGATTTGGAGAGAAAAAGCGAGCATTTCATTTGAAAGGATTAATTTGAAAACAAAGTTAGTCTTTTTCAATTTATGCCAAACTACAAACTTATTCTCAATTGGAATGGAATGATGTGAGTATAGCATGAGCTGCGAATCAATGAGATCAACGATGCAGTACTCTTTAGTCTTAATAGCATCTATTGTAAGCACACAAATAATTGAGCTGTCAATCAAATTGGCGGCTAAAGAAGGCATTGCCATTGACGGCAATGGGCAGCTGGACAGCGACAGCTACACCAAAATCATTACGTTTCAATTTGCCACTACTTCGCCAGTGATATGCCTTTAAGCGATCAATGCCTTAGACTATTGTCCAAAGTATCACTAACTGCTATTTATTTTCAATATTATGATTCCAAGCAATGACTGATTTGGATCAGGTGTTCATACATTCAATCTAATCCCCTTCTCATAACAGACATACCGATCATATTTTGCTTTTCTGACGTGATATAAGTTAGTATCCAACACATCAAGATATTCATATTCATATTTATTTGTTTTAACAAAAAGAACCACTTATTTGGCATTCATACATAATATGCTAAATTGATTCTTGAAGGAAATTGAGGACAACTATTTTGATATGTGTCAGACTTAACGCACTTCAAATAAGGCAGAAAATATCAAAACATTGGCGATCATCCATCACAAGTTATGTACACCATTATTAAGTATACAATACTATACTTAAAATGCATTCAAAACTTTTTTAATCAACTTTGTGTTTACTGAGGGGAGAGAAAATAGTTTTTCTTAAGTTTCTACTATTCTATGGCTTCATTATTTTAGAAAAATGTATTCATCTATGAGGAGAGCTATTCATGTTAAGTCTCAACTTTTGATACAATATTTAAGACTGTTATGATTGATTGATTATCATTTGCTGTAATATGTCGTAAGTTATAGCAAATATTCAGCAGAAGCTCAAGGAGACAAACGTTCTTTTAGATATTACAAGAAAAGCTTCAGTGTTTTTCTTAGTTTGTACCGCATTTCAATAGATTCTTACTTATATCTCAACATACCTTATAGTCTGTCTCCAACTCATGCTATTCTTATTCAGTTTATTTAAATATCTGGTTATTTGCTATTCATGAAAAGTGCGTTTCTTTCTAAAGTTTAGCTTTGAATTCAAATTGTTTTCAGAATGAGTTGAAATTAATATCCACTTCAAATGATTGACGAGTTTTTTGCTCTGTCACCAAAAAACACCGAACTTTTATCATTTTTTATTTATTTTTAGGATTTCAACACAAAGAAGCACTTTCTCAACAATATTTGAATGACTCTTTTTCTTCAACTAAATGTGCATATGTTTTTTAATTATTATTGTAATTTCAATTTAAAAGTCTACACCAGTTAAAAATGTTTTTGAAAGTTAATAATTTAAAAAGCGAATAAATTTGCTTTTCTGTCAACATCTGTATCATTAAAGTTACTCAAAATATTTTTATTGAGTGTGACTTGATTTTATGGCTTCTAATGATTGAAACAAATTCAATTACTGTACATTAAAATTCTAAGAACGAAAGTCAAACTTTTGTTACTTTACATAATTCATACTTTTTTATCAAATCTAATGACTTTTGTTGGAACGAAAACGAGGATTTTTATAATTTATTTAGTGAAGCAATTATATAGTTAGGTTAGGTTAGGTCTACCTTTCAAGTTGTTTTATTTAAACTCTAAACTCAGTGGTCAGACTCTGATTGTTGAATACAGGCATTTGACTATTAGATTAATTATTTCAATATTATTTTAACCAAAAGGTATGTCAATATTAAAACAATGGTTTAATTTTTGTAAAATATATACAAAGCTTAACTGTTAGTTAACTTAAGATTAACTCAACTCAAAATCATAGATCAAAAGTAAATAATAAATATGGATAGCATTAAATGTAATGTAAATGTAATCCGATAACGTCATAATTTGTTGCCCAAGGGTTTAGCTTAGAGTTTCATTCTTTTTTGTTTTCATCTTTTTCTCTCGTCTTTACAATACATTAAAATAAAGAGCAAATGGATGTAATGGAAAATTTGTTGTCAAGTTTTGAATAAAGCCATAAAAGAAGTTGAAAGTATGTGTGATTTATTGCAAATTACAAGTATTTTAAGTGCACTTTAATCTCCATTTGCTATAATAAATTTTAGGCGTGTAAATAAATTTATAGTCAAAACCTATTATCACTCAAGTAGAAATTGCTTTTCAAACCAAAATAGAAAGATATTTACAAATATTTATGTCCAGAAAAGATGAGAAATGCAAACAGCAATAAGAGAAACTCAGCAAAAAATACAAAATGAGTGCTTCAAACAATTTTCTATAATATAAAATGCTGAGAGTCGTGGAGTCGTATGAGCTCGTGATCACATTTCTTCACAAATTTAAGATATTTCAGTACATGTGCCGTTGAGGATGAAAATGATGAAAAATGTTGAAAAGTGAGCACTGCTATAATTTTTGACGCCCAAAACATGCGGTGGCAATAAACAGTCTGCAATCACTAGTCTTTTTGGCAATCAGTATAATATGCCATTTGAATATTTTATCATAAGAAATCATTACAAGATTCAAATCTAAATGAGTGGCAAATAGGAAAGTCAGCTCAACTAATAAAGCACTTTAAAATAAAATAAGGCGTACGACTGTCTTGTGGCATGTCTAGTAATTTTGTGTTACTGTTGACATCAAGAAATCATATCCAAAATCAGATAGACTTTTGGTATTTATTACAATTTTTCATGGCTTTCAGCAAAACTTATTTGAGCGTCAATTCGCTCACTTATAGAA
>JAQFZT010001266.1:0-16199 GCA_034696325.1 Camisiidae sp.
CTTTTCCTCCGCCATTGGATAGTGGATATACTTTTTCAGCGTATCTTAAATACGCTTATTTTATTTAATTGTTTATAAATAATCTAATTATCTTATATTATAATAGTAATACTATTGTATAAATATGTGGAGGAATGTAGTACTTCTTGTGGAACATTCCTCCTAAGTCTTAAATAATAAAGATCTTTTATAATAAAAAAAAACTTTACCTAACGTAACTTAACCTAACCTAACCTAGCTTTACCTAACGTAACTTAACCTAACCTAACCTAGCTTTACCTAACGTAACTTAACCTAACCTAACGTAACTTTACCTAACGTAACTTAACCTAACCTAACGTAACTTTACCTAACGTAACTTAACCTAACCTAACCTAACTTTACCTAACGTAACTTAACCTAACCTAACCTAGCTTTACCTAACGTAACTTAACCTAACCTAACCTAGCTTTACCTAACGTAACTTAACCTAACCTAACCTAACTTTACCTAACGTAACTTAACCTAACCTAACCTAAGCTAGCTTTATTCCATTAGTAGAACTAAAGACGCTGTAGAACTAAAGACGGGTAGAACTAAAGACGTGTAGAACTAAAGTACTAGTAGAACTAAAGACGTGATACGAGAATTGCTTATGATTTGTGAGAAAAAGTATTTTTTGAGAACACATGTTTGACTCCCTTTTAAATAAATGCATAGTATAAGAGTTGAGAAAACAAAAATAAATTGTGAATTATCCTCATTATTGAAATTGTGAAACCAAAAACCAACCCGATACGGTTCCACACATGTCTCTGGAGTCTCTCTGGATTATTTTTTGTAGGTTTAGTCTTAATAAATCAATTTCTACAAAGTAACCAAAAAAGTAACCGAATAATCGGTTGTTTTGAAGAAACAGTAACCGAGTAACCAGTTACTTCATAGTAACCGGGTTCTCACAACTCTATTGGAGAGAAGGATAAGGAAAGAGTTCAATGTAAATACTGTAAAAGTAATGTTCAACTCAAGAATGCCACGAAATGCAAACGCCATACAATTAAATGCAATAAAATACCAGCCATTTTAAAGCGCCTATTCATAGCAGAGGCTAATCAAAAGACTAAGTATCTATGTTTAAGTACTTAAGAAAGTCTTTACTGGTGAGATAGAGCCTTCGGAGACGGTGTCAGTGCCTGTGTCAGTCACTATTTGATGGGATTGATGGAGAAGTAGTTATTGAGAACGAAAGGCCTTCAACTCAGTTGAAAACTAAGTTTTCAATTAATATTAATTCCTTTTAAAACAAGTTGAATCATAAACTATTCACAATCAATTGCCATTATTTTTCTTTTATTATAAAAATTTGTTTATAGTATTATATTTTCTCCCTCAATAATCGGCACTGACACGGCTTTCACCGGCTCCGAAATGACTCGTTAGGCCACCGCTTTAATCCTATTTTTGTTATTCGAAGCCATACTTTCAATGGCATTGACTTCTAATGAGTCACTATACGATAGTTATTTGTTAAATGTTCCGTCGTCTAGAATCCTACCTCCTGTGGTGGTGTCAATTTAACTTGAATTATACTCAGATATAGTGCATTCTTTTATGTCAAACACTATTTGATCGAAACACAATTTAAAATTAAAACTAAAATAAACAAATATATAATTATTTATCAATTCATATTAAAAATTATAAATTTGAAAAAACTTCATAAAAATAGTTTCTTATATGAAAGAATAAAATATTTCTATAGTTATCTCAACATTAAACACCTGCACTAAATTTTAAGATTAAATATTTTGAGCTCAACTTTAAGCTTAATGTTTACATGATTTATTTGAAACATTCATTTAAGTATTGTTTTTCGTGAATTATTATTCATTTATCTATCATTTGACGAGAAAATACATTTTGAGTGGACTTTTAAATAGTGGAAATGTATGATATTTAATAAACAATAAAATAATAATTATTATTACAATAATACATAATAATTTCTTTATAATTTATTCAATATATAAAGTAATTTTTGGTTATTATCAATTATGTTTAATTATTTCAATTTGGTTTAATTAAAATGCAGTCATTCATTCAAAATCAGTTAATTTGTAAAAAAATGACTTTTTACGTTTTGGTCAATAAGTGTTCGACATTCGCTACATGTACTAAATACAAGTTTGACTTTAATTGACACCTCCACAGGAGGTAGGATTCTAGACGACACCACATTTAACAAATAACTATCGTATAGCAGATTTGAGAAACAAAAGTCTCATATCTTTTGATGGAATCGAATGCCAATTGAGAGCTGATTCCTATGACAAAATAATTTTTATTTTAATTTTATCATTAATTTATTAAGTTTATTGTCTTTATTACTTACCTGTTCTTGTAAAGACATTATTTTAATTAAATTTCAATCCAATATTCGTTTAAATGCAGTGAAAACGTGTTTCACATGTATTTTAAATGTTGCCAACAAATGATTTGATTGACAGGTTGTTGGGAAGGATTCCCAAAAAAGGAGGGAAAGTGGGAGTAGGAATGGGAAGCGGGAGTTTATACTGAAATTCCGGGAAACGTGCTTCCTTAACCACAAGTTAAGAAAAACAAAATTTCGCTTTAATACTGATTAATGTTAAATACATTATTTAATTTTAAAAGCTTTGTAGCAATAAAATGGTTTTGATTTTGAAAATTAGATTAGAAATGAACTAATTATTCTTTTAATTTAAGGAAAGAATCATGATCTTGAATGAAATAATTTCTGTGATTACCAGAGCCTCTGCAATGTCGGGAAATTCGACTTTTTCTATTTATAAATAATGCTCTTTGTAATCATATATGAAATCAGATCATAAACAATTCCTAACTTTGTATAAATTCTATTATAACTATAAAGGGAAGAGTTATTTCCTTTTGTATGAAAAATTCTGACACTTTATTCCGCTCATGAATGCCACTGACAATAAAAAATTGAATAACAAAATAATTTTCCGCTTAAGTTACAATAAATACAAAAGTTATAATATTGACATATAAAATGAGAATAACTTAAATAATTATTTAATGAAGAAAAGTAAAAATGAGCTATAAATTTTTAATCATCATACTATTGAATAGTGTTATAATCAATTATGTAAAATGTGATTGTGGTCCACCTGGAAAACCAAGCGGTGCTGATATTTATGGCTATTCATCAATTATTAAAGAAGGGGATACAGTTAGTTATGAATGTAAAGATGAATTTAGACAAGTTTATGGCACGAGAAGAACTTGCATAAGAGGAAAATGGAAAGAAAGAATGCCTAAATGTGGTAATAATGAGATATTGTGTTAGAAAATGAACTGATACTTCCAATGTACAGAGTAAGAAATAATAAATTTCCAGGGGTCTAGAGCAAAAACTATAAAAGTTAGAACAAAACTAATTTCATATTCGGATTCTACGTTCAAAAATACATTAAAAAACTCTATTTCAGAAATCAGTGTGAGAGCCTTGAGCTGTATTTCATGAATCTTTGCCCCAAAAATTGATTCTCGAATGTATCAGGATCAAAATGCTCTAGAGCAAAAAGTATAATAGATAGAGCAAAACCAATTGCATATTTGAATTCCAAGTTAAAAAATACATTAAAAAAGTTGGTGTTCAAAAACCTGATAGAAGGGTAACGTTATTCACGAACAGTTAATTTTCTTCATAACAGAACTATCTGTTTGAGAGCCACTCAACAGTTACTTAATGAAGACGAAATCAATTTTTGGGGCAAAGACTACTGAAATAAAGTTTAAGGCTCTAACACTGATTTCTGAAATAAAGTTTTTAATGTATTATTGAACGTAAAATCCGAATATGCAATTAGCTTTGCTCTATCTTTTATCATTTTTGCTCTAGACCCCTGGAAAATCATTATTTCCGACCCTGTACGGTTACCTGACCTGTAGATCTGTATTGGACTAATCAAAATTAGACACTTTATCTATGCGATACATTTCATATGTATAGTTCATAAGAACGTTTTTTACTAAAAAATTACTTAGTAAACATTTCTGCTTTCTAATGGAGCTTAAAAAAGTGGTCTCTTGAGGGGGAAAACTGGTAAAAATGTTTTGTGATTAATTCTACGATTACTAAGCATTTTACTTAATTAAACGAATGAATAAGACTTTATTTTTTACATAAATTGTTTTATGGTATGTATATATATATATTTGGGCTTACTTTTGAATATTTTGTGCACAGATCTGAGTCAAAAGAAAGGTAACCGTATCTTGTATTTTAAATTAATCTTTTCAAAATTTCAGCTTTAAGATTGAGCCCAAATCATATGCTCAATGGATACAAACTTGATTATTTGGATCTTAACTTAACTACTAGTATAGTTTCCGTAAACTTAACATTCGATGATTTCAGGAAGTATCAGAACATGAGTTTTAAAACAGAATCGTCGAAATATTTCAATTTAGAAATATTTTACACTCCTATCGATAGGATTTCTTTCATTCAACTATCAATTCAATACATCACTGAAATAAATACATTTCCTGAAACTTATCCATATTATGGTGAATTTCCGGGCAAAAATTTATTCGTCAACTCGTCTATCAATAGATATCGTAGTTGTATAATCGGTGGTCAGTCTCATGGAAGTAATAAAGGGTTATATTATGATTTCATTTGTGAACACAAATCGTTTGATAGTTATAACAATGAAACTTATGATTTACCAAAATCTATACGATTCTCATTCAGATCTAATATAAGTTTTGTGTTGGTATTCAAGGGAATGAGTATATTTCAATTTCAAGATGATTGTGGTATTCCTGACATACCATTACATGCTAGATATCAAAACACAGGTAGAAATGTCTTCTATTACCCATCGAATCAAGTTAGATATAGACTCATTGGTGACCACAATATAAGATGTCTTTATGAAGGAAATTGGGATAAAGATCTCCCAATTTTAAAACCTATTATCCAATGTGAAACTCAAGATTTAGGTCTCAATTCAAGTGCTTTCAAAAGTATTGAGTTTATGAATTTTGAATTTTTCAATGAGACTGAAGTGGCAGTTATTGATAGCAGAATCAAATATGAGTGCTTTGATCAAAAAAATTCCTCAAATATATTCGATTTATTCTGCGATAGAAATGGTTTATGGATTGGAGATCAGAATATGTGTCGAAATAAAAGTAATTTTTAAAAAAGAATCTGAAAAATCTTTAGTAACTTATAAGTTTTTAAAATTAAATTTTAGGTCAAAACAATACTTCATTAGAATCGATCAATGAATCTAATAATAATAACAATTTATTCACTATAATTATCACATTATTTTCCACTTTTGTGTCAACACTAATAATTGTTGCTGTTTTTGGGGCAGTAATTGTTTGGCGCAGAAAGAAGTTGAAGAAAAAACAAATAAACTATAAAAATGATAATGAATTTGACACAAATTTTGAAAGATATAGTGATATAATGAATGTTGACTATAATATAGATAGAATAGATTATGAATATGTTGATTATGGACAATATGAGAGAATAAGTTATAATGAATTGAATTCTATGGAAAATAATGACACAGAAAAATATTTGGAAATCATACAATAAATAATTCGAATTTATTTCATGTAAAAACGTTGTAGATTTTGCAATGTCTTCCTCTCCATGACCTGGAAAAACAACTTCAAGGAAGTGATTATGAATTCAGTCGAAATTCTCGTAACAAAAAATGTGGTTTCCGATGAATAAATCCTTGAAAGCAATTATGAATTCCCTGAAGTTTAACAGAACGATATTTGATTAGTTTAAAAAATCCTTTTTCTCAAAAAGCTGTTTAAATAATGCGAATTTAGAATTTCTATTTATTAATAATAAGGAAGATGTTATTTTCGATAATCAAAAGTTCAATAGTTCAATAGATTAAACATTGCTAATCAAAATTCTATCTGTTGTTACAAAAATGCTTTATATTCATCATAAACTTCTCGTTAGATTCAAAATATTCCGGGAATAATCTGATATTTAACTTGTTTGCGATACTGATCCCAATCGTCATCGTTTGATTCCCGTAATCGTCAATATAAGAAGTTCTAAAAAATTGAGTTTAAGATTTTTATGATAATAAACGATTCTCTTTGAATACCTGATCACTTTTGTCGATTTTCACCATATAATGAATATTCCGTTTGTGTCTCTTGTCATCTGTTTCTATAGATTTAATACATAATCGAGTCCACACTCACAAGTATTCCAACACTCAAAATAAATATGAATGACATGACACCGAATTGATGAGCCGGAGAATGTTTAACAAGATATAATCTCGTTATGGTATAGAATCCGAAAACAAATGCAATACAACTCCAGGCTATGTAATATCCTGCGGTCGTGTCAATTGTCTATAATTTTTGGAGTTTTGTTATACAAGTGAAGTATGTACTTTTTTTAATGGAATTAAAATTTAAGAACACATTTTCAATAGAATATTCTTTTCGTAAGTCTGATGCAACCATAGTTAAGGATTCGGTTCCATTTAAAATAATTATACGAGGCTTTTTTAACTCATTCAATAATATATGAGAATTTTTATTCAACAGAATAAACTTTTTGTGAATCGGATGCAAACATTATTAAGTTTTCTGTTCCATTCCAAATAATAATACGAGCCTTTTTTAACTCATTCAATAATTGAGAATTTTTATTTAATTAAATGGACTTTTAGAAAATCAAATGCAACCATATTAAAGTTCTGATTACATATAGAATGTTGAAACATATGTAATAAAAATGAATACAAATTAATTTCACTAATTTCTAAAAATTGAAAGATTTCATTTTACGGAAATTTCTGAATATTTTTCATGTCTCGAACTCTTAAATAATTAGCTGAAGGCTTGGCTGACTTGAACTCAAGCCTGTATTTAAACGAAAAACAGCGCTTATTTAGATCTTTAAACTCTATTCTCAGACCGGTTGTTCAAAAAGTCTTTGCCATATTTAAAACTTTATTTTAATTTTTCAAATTAAAGTAATAAAAAATAATTTTTAAGCAAAATTAATCAAATTATACTCCATTTTCAAAAAAACATTGTTCCCAGCGTCTGACGAGCTCTTCAAATATGTCAATCCAATCGATTTATGAAAGTTTATTTAGAAACCCATTGACTCTACGTTTGAGCTGCATATCAGACACATTATTTTTGGCTACTGAATGATTTTTTAACTTTGGAAATAACATAAAATCACAAGGGACCAGATCAGGTGAATGTGGGAATAATTCAATTGAATTTTCGGCGCAATAATTTTCAATAACTGATTCTTGAAGGACATAATTACGAACCCAAGTTTCATCTCCTCTATTGAATCTATCAAAATGAAGTCTTGATATATTCGTTCGATTTTGCTTTTGCTCCTCACTAAATGTGCGCGGAATCCATAGACATGAAACTTATTTCATTTTGAACTCTACGAATTGTCCGAAAAACACTTGTTTGAGACAATTTAGTGGGTTTTGATAATTGTCGTATTGCTACGCATATATTGTCTGTAATTAATTCCTGAATTGTTTGCATTGTTTGGACGGGGTCGCGTTCAATTGATCGACAATCACTTGATCGACAGTTCATTTGATCGACAGTTCATTTGATCGACAAATCATTTGATCGACAGTTCATTTGATCAATAAATCATTTTATCTAAAACCTTCTATTTTTAACAACATTGATTGTAAACAAGCTGCTTTTTATATATAAATATTTTAAAGTTTGATGTATCTTGCAATGTATCTAATCCTACATACATTTTGAGACGTACAGTCTTTGAAAAAACCTAAAACGGAGGTTTAGGTTAGGTTAGGTTAGGTGTCCAAATAATCCAAATAATATTAAGATGTCTATTTCTTTTAATTGCTCACAATCTAATTGTTTTTTAATCACATTATAATTAATGAGTTTATATTTTAGGATATTCGTTTCAATAAAATGAATGGTTACTCCTTTAGATAAATGCCAACTTTACAATTAATTTGTTATTCAATAATTAATGTGCTGACAATTATTACAAGATACCACTTTAAGTTATTGTTATTTAATTTAAATCCTCGTAAAATATAATTAGTAATCTTATTCATTAAATAACTTATAATATATACTAAAAATATTTTTATTTATATATTTAAAAATATTATTATATATTTTCAATAAAAACTTCTTTCCAGCAATAAAATCGAAAGTTGCTTTAAAAACTGAAGATTCTAGTATTACAGAATTACATGTATTTTCGCTAAACCTGAACTTCCCTTCCTTTCTTGCAAATGTCAGGAAACAGATGCTCAATATCTGAATAAAAATCCGTTAACACAATCACTAGTAAAGGTGCACTCATAAATTCACTCAGAAAAATGTTAGCTTTTATTTTGTTTGGTTTCATACAACTCTTGCAGAATTTGCTCGTTTTAAGTGATTGTGGATTCCCTGGCAGACCAGAGGGTATAATATTGAACCCGGAAAAGTCGATCTACAACGAAGATGAACAGATAGAAATCAATTGTGGTTCTAGCAGCAGTAAGTTGCTCGTTTTCCACTGGAATGGTACTGTCTCTTATTCACAAACCATGAAGCAGAGGTGCAAAAATGGAACCTGGATCGGAGGACAACCTAGATGCGGTTAGATATTTTTGATATTTTCACAGCATTCACTCTTATCAGAAAGTACTTTCTAGAAAGTAACTTTTTGCTGATATATTAGCACAATCTGTTACTAATGACATTGATATGAAACGGATCTCAATCTACGATGTTTCCAAGCGACAAAAAATGATCGAACTCTATCAGGAAAGAAATCAAACACAAGAGCCAATATTCGAAATTCTGGAAAAAGTTACAATCGCAACATGTGAAGACTGTAACGACGATCTTGTGCAAACTTACATGACATCGACATCAAAAAATAATCAAAAATGGAGATTTTGGTTCGAAACAGAGCAGAAAATTCCACTAATCGTACTAACTATTCGCAACGACCCTATATTAGATGTCAAACAAATAGTAGTCAGGATAAAAAAAAAGATGAAAATACCCCGGAGATTCGTACGTGCAAAATATTCAACTTCAAGAGAGAGAATATAATGAGACCGCGATTTTTTGATTTCGTTAAGAGGTTTAACGTTAACTTTACGTACTCTTCTAATTATTATACAGATGATTACCCTTTGATTAAATTGACATTCATATGCTCAGTTAAAAGGGATATTTTACAACAGGAAAAAGACCCTAGGCACGGAGATAGCCGGACAGCCCAATCGATTGCCAAATTTATGGAAGTTTATTTCAACTCCCAATGGGGATTCGACAGACCAATTACTCTTTGTTCCTGGGAATTCATGCAGTTTCCCCAAGGATGCGGGGAACCTGATATTCCATTAAATTCAAAAATTGTCATTAAGGAAAAATCTCGCGTTGATTACATATGCTTCGAGAATTACACACTTATTAAAAATAACAATGGGCACATCAGGTGGTAAGTTTAACACATTTATTTTGCTCAATTCTTTAATGGGTGCAATTTATAGGGAAGAGTCAGAAAAGCTAAACAATCAATATTCACGACTATGTGGCGTTGATGGAGATTGGTTTGATGAATCCGCTTCATGTAAACCAGATATTTCCTGTATACTCCCTCATAACATCGACCACTTGACAACTTCGTACAAAAATCAAACTTATTTTAACTCTACACTTGTGGCAATACCTGGAACAATTGCAACACTCTCTTGTATCCCTGATTATGCGAGAAAGGGAAGCTGGAGTCGTGTTTGCAATGAGGATAGCTCCTGGATCGGCGAAGACGCAGTTTGCTCAGGTGAGTCTTTTTTGTAGAGAAAAGTGCAAGCTTATTTAGAACACTCTTCGCTATTGAAATTATAAAACCATTAACTAATGGCCGTATTGTTTATTTGATGATAATAAACTAATTTCCGGTTTACTGTTTTAGGTTCTTCAGAGGAACAATCAAACGGTCTTTCCCCACAGCAGATTATCATCATAAGCTTAATTGCTGTTTTAATTATTGGTAGTCTATTAGTTGGAGTTGCGTTCTTTATGGTGATTAGGAGATTTAGACGACAGCAAGAAACGGATTTGCCCGAAGTTCATTACGACGATACCGCTAATGAAGATTACGATTGTGGCGCAAATGTTTACGAAGAAGTAAACTATACAGGCTTAAGAGACTCACAATTAAACAACCGAAATAGAAGAGGGAGCTATTTATCTATAATTGCATCAAGATCATCATTAAATGATGCTAAAGCTAACGATGATGAGGTTGCTCAAAATAATAATGATCAATCTGATACAGAAAAATATTTGGAAATTATACCATAAATAATTTGAATTTATTTCTTGTAAAAATGTTGAAGATTTTAAAATGTCTTCCTCTCCATGATCTGGAAAAACTTGATTTTATTTAATTTAATAATATGATTTAATTTATTGAATTGAAAAATGTATTTTATTTTGAATATTTTCTATTATTTAACTTTCGATATTCGGGCGACAATAATAAGTATAATATTAGAAATAATAGTTTACTATTTGACCAAATTTTATATGAAAGTATTAAGTCTTCTTCCTGGACCAATACCTTTACCTATTGTTGGAAACATATTATGTCATAATTATTTTCATGATTACTAAATTTTTTATTTAAGTGTTTAAATTCTCTTTATTTTATTCATAAGTATTTCGTGGAACTAAAAGGCATTCAAGTATAGAATTGATTGAATTTTCTAAGAAATACGGGCCAGTCTTCGCATTCTGGATGGGACCCAAACCATTTGTCTTCATTTTTGATAGAGATACAGCCAGAGAAATATTCCGTAAAAACGAATTCGCCGGAAGACCAGATTCTTATTTCGGTAAAATTTTGAATTAATTTCTGTATGAGCTGAACTTAAAACTATCTTCTTTATCAAAATAATGATTTGAAAGCATGAATACTGTACATATGAGGGTTTATAAGGAAGAAACTTGTTAATGGGTAGCGCCCTATACAAAGCATTAACTTATAAAAAAATTGAATTTGTCATAAGCATACATATGACTTGAGTAGAAGAAGAAGTAGTCTAATGCTTAGCGCTCAATAATAAGTATAAATTATTAAAAATTGAATTCAAAATAATTGAAAGTATGAGAAAAGACGAAACCTTCATCTCAATGAAAATCTTTCACATCATTAGAATAAATAAGAGCTATCCATATATTAGTTTTCTAATGACTAATTGTATTATAACTTCTCATACAAGAAAACTTTTATCACAAAAAAAGAAATAAAATAAAATAGTAAATCGTAATAGTATTCAATTTTCATTAAGTTTTTTATTAACATAACAATTGAATCAAAACATAAGATTATGAAAAATGCTTTAAACACAAAAATTTTTATATTATTTTAAATTGATTTATATTTTATACTTAAAGCTATTACTATTGATAAAAAATTATATTTGATTTATATTTAAGAATTTTTTTAAAAAAAACTTTTGATAACATTTATTATAATTACAAAAAATGCTTTTTTCCCGAATGAATGCGTGAATGTATTATTAACTTTGATTTTGTATTAAATGTTTGCTCACATTAATTATAATTACATTTGAATATTATTTCTTTGAAATGAACACTACTTTTATGTCTATTTAAATGATAATTTGTTGTAAATATTTTTCTGCATTCATTCCAAACGCACACATATTTCTTAATTTTCAAAAAATATGTCTTTAAATGCTCTCCAGTTTTAAAGTTTTTTTGACACTAATTATAATGAAATTGATATTTGGTTTCTTTGAAATGAACCAGAAATGCTGTTTTATTTTATACTCTATTTTATGACTATATATACATTGAGGGCAAAACACTCAAATCCATTATTACATGATTTATAATTATTAAAATTTGTGAATATTTATTTGATTGATAATAATTTGAAGAAAAAGCTTTGTTTTGCTTACAATAGGTTTGAGTCATTCAAAAAAGAAACCTTTACCTCAATTTCTCAAACTTGATATGATCTTAAAGTTTGAAACTTATGAATACTTTATAACTGATGTTTAAGACTCATTAATTTATATATATAAACAATAAATTTTGATATGAATCAATGCATACTATAAGCCCTAATCATTAGACTACTTAATCTCCTACTCAAGTGATATATGATATGAACGCCAACATGCAGAAGTCGCCTATCGCAAGTTGAAGTGTTTTTAAATTTTGATTCTTTTCATGAACTCAGCTTTCGTGAAATAATTCGTACTATTTTGACAGTTTTCGATGTAACAAATTTTAGGTGAGGTTTAGAACTCTTTTGTTGTCAAAAATAACGCCTAAGATCTTGACTTTTTTGCATTGTATTAAAGAAACTCCATTGTATTGAACTTGAAAGTCAGCCCTTTCTGTTCCGATTAACATAAATGAAGATTTTTCTACATTTAAATCAAGTTTGTTTTTGTTGAAGTAGTGAAAGAGTTCGTTCATCGCATTATTCACTTTTAGGTTTAGTTTTGAATGTCTTTTCCATGAAATATAAGAGTTATGTCGTCCGCAAATAGAAACATAAATCCATCTATAATTAAGTTAAAAATGTCATTAATGTAAATGAGGGAAAAAGCGGCCCAACAATTGATCCTTGAACTACTGATAAACTGGATAATAATTTAGAAGCTGTTCTTTTTAGGCCAATTTTTAAATATTGTTTTCGTTTTGTAAGGTATGATTTGATGAGTTTAATGATTCTTTAAAAACTCATTTTTCGCAATTTGATAAATAAAATATTGTGATTAATCAAATTAAAGGGTTTTCTAAGATCAAGAACCACTGAACAAACATATTTCTTCATATCGCGAGCTAAACAAATCTCTTTAAATATTGCAATTAAGGCATCAGTTGTGGAATGCTTTGCCTTAAAGTTTTTTTCGAGAAAAGCTTTCATCTCGTGTGTCAAATGTTTCTCAAAGACTTTACTAAAAAATGACAAAACAGATACTGGTCTATAATTATTGAGATCTGTTTTAATGCTTGATTTGAATATTGGTGTCACTCGAACTGTTTTCCAGATATTGGAAAAAGACCTTTTGTGATGATTAGATTCAAAAGGCATACAATATGTGGCAACAGAACTGGTAATGCAATTTTAACCATTTTTGGGCTTATAGAGTCATCTCCAGTAGCTTTTGATGTGATGCTAGAGGTATAAGCTATCACTTGTTCTTCAGTTATCTTATGTCAATCTGTATGAGAGACAAAAAGATGATCAGATATTTTCTTTATTTTTTAAAATGATTAACTAAAAGATCTCGTAATCATTAGCTCATATTATGGATGAATAATTGATGTGCTAAACATTGTTATTGCTTAGACAGTCATTTATGGCAAAAAAATCATTTCATACCAAATGTATTTTAGTTAATTATTATCAGTTTTTATTTTTGTATGGGCCGCGCCGTGTTATTAGCTCTAGGACATAAATATTTTTAAAACATGATTTGATTAATTCTTATTTTCTATACCTAAATAGCGGTGTATATTTTTGAAATAAAGTTTATACCTTATTATATGTAGTTACGCTTAAATGAATTTATTTAACTTAGTTGGCTAAAGACTCTAGTATAAGACATCTTTTTACATTATAAAAACTTTAAGATGTATTGCAATATATATATATTTTAATAAAATATTCCCTATTCATTTATGCGTAACTATATTACTGTGTTTTGGATGGTAGGCAAAACTATTTTTACAAAGCCTTTTTTGTATTCCCTCATTGTAAGACTTGGAGGAATAATTAAAAATCAAAGCTCAAAATGCTTAAATCCATGTTCAGGAGATTTATTCCGAATGTTACAACTATGTAAACAGCTTCATACGACCGCAAGAGCGTTCCGAAAAAAGACAACTTACTTACGGGAAACCCAATATCATCAAAATTATATCTGTAACCTTTTTACAGAATGGTTATATTAAATAATACTTTATTTGGAAAAAGAGCTGTTTATGAATATAAAATTATAATATACGTTTAATTTCATGTAAACATTTCATTCCAAGAAAACCTAATTTATGAGAAAAATAATTATCATTTGACATAATTTTCTAGATAATATTTCAAATCTCATAATAAGTCAAAATTAATAATAAGATAGAATTTATAAATATAGTTTAACCCCGTTATAGTGAATCCGCTTAGAATGAATCTCCGCTTATAGTGAACGATTGCTTCAGAACATATTACTCAATACAATAGAAATTTATTAGAAATCCAATAGATATCTATAGTGGATGGTAACGCTAAGCCATAATATGTAATCCTTCACTTTATATACATTTCATAAATCTAACGAATGCAACCAGAGTTAATCTTTCTTTTCCATTTAGAATAATAATATAAGCCTTTTATAACTGATTAAATAATTACTGAGAACTAATATTCAATAGAATAAAATTTTCGTAAGTCCGATGCAACAATAGTTAATCTTTCGGTTCCATTTAAAATAATTATATGAGCCTTCTTTAACTGAATCATAAATAATTAAAAATTTGTATATAATAAAATAAATTTTTCGACAATCCAATGCAACCTTAGTTAGGTTTCAGTTTACTTCAGAATAATAATACGATACTTTTTTAATCGAACTAAACTTAACAACTCATTTTCAATAGATTAAACTTTTTGTAAGTCCGATGCAACATTAGTTATAATTTCGGTTCAATTTTGAGTAATAATATAAGCATTTTATAACTGATTAAATAATTAATGAGAACTTATATTCAATAGAATAAAATTTTCGTAAGTCCGATGCAACAATAGTTAAGCTTTCGTTTCCATTTAAAATAATTATATGAGCCTTCTTTAACTGAATCATAAATAATTAAAAATTTGTATATAATAAAATAAATTTTTCTACAGTCCAATGCATCCTTAGTTAGGTTTCAGTTCAATTCAGAATAATAATACGATACTTTTTTAATCGAATTAAAACTTAAAAACATATTTTCAATAGAAAATACTTTTTGAAAATCCGATGCAACATTAGTTATCATTTCGGTTTAATTTTGAGTAATATAAGTCTTTTATAATTGATTTAATAATATTTGAGAACTTAAATTCAATAGAATAAAATTTTCGTAAGTCTGATGCAACAATAGTTAAGCTTTCTGTTCAATTTAAAATAATAATACGAGCCTTTTTTAACTAATATAATAAAAATTAAAAATTTGTATATTATAAAATAAATTTTTTGACAATCCAATGCAACCTTAGTTAGGTTTCAGTTTACTTCAGAATAATAATACTATAGTTTTTTAATCGAACTAAACTTAACAACTCATTTTCAATAGATTAAACTTTTTGTAAGTCCGATGCAACATTAGTTATACTTTCGGTTCAATTATGACTAATAATATAAGCCTTTTATAATAGATTTAATATTTACTGAGAACTTATATTCAATAAAATAAACTTTCCGTATGTTCGATGCAACAATAGTTAAGCTTTCGGTTCCATTTAAAATAATTATACGAGCCTTCTTTAACTAAATCATAAATAATTAAGAATTTGTATATGATAAAATGAATTTTTCTACAATCCAATGCAACCTTAGTTAGGTTTCAGTTCACTTTAGAATAATAACACGATACTTTTTTAATCGAATTAAAACTTAAGAACTCATTTTCAATAGAATACACTTTTTGAAAATCCGATGCAACATTAGTTATAATTTCGGTTCAATTTTGAGTAATTATATAAGCCTTTTATAATTAATTTAATAATTACTGAGAATTTATATTCAATAGAATATACTTTTCCTATGTTCGATGCAACAATAGTTTAGCTTTCGGCTCCATTTAGAATAACTATACGAACCTTCTTTAACTGAATCATAAATAATTAAGAAGTTGTATATAATAAAATGAATTTTTCTACAATCCAATGCAACCTTAGTTAAAATTTGGGTTCAATTGTGATTAATAATATAAGCTTTTTATAATAGATTTAATAATTACTGAGAAATTATATTCAATAGAATAAACTTCTCGTAATTCCGATGCAACAATAGTTAAGCTTTCGGTTCCATTTAGAATAACTATACGAACCTTCTTTAACTGAATCATAAATAATTAAGAAGTTGTATATAATAAAATGAATT
>JAQFZT010001267.1:0-16197 GCA_034696325.1 Camisiidae sp.
TGACTTAAATGACTTTGTATTTAATTAAATTGAATGAACTTGAGTTTTTACATATAGTGTCAAATTAATTAAAAGTTTGATTAGTTTGAATTGTTTATTTGACTCGAATTTGTGAATTGACGTTTATTTTGCTGAATAGCTAAAGTGACAGCGCAACTATCATGTTTCATATGTAATTAAGAGCTCTTTATGTTTAACAGCCCATTAAATATAATCAATAATATGTGTGATTGACATTTTATATCCAAATGAATAATTTGAGTGCAATAAAGTGTTAATATATAGTTCACGTCATAGTTAATGCTTCGTTATATGATTGCTTTAATGGAAAACTAATTTATAAGTCAAGTCGTATGCCATATATTTAAGTTTGATATGAAATTATTCAAATCAAATTGTTAATGCTTTCACATTATATTAAATTAATGAAATGTTTGCATATTTTCTCATATCTGATATGAATGAGTCGAAAAAGTCAAATATTTAAATAACTAAAAGAAATGGTTTGAATTGCGAAACTAAGTTTCTCAAGTTTCTCGTT
Organism: Camisiidae sp.; assembly: GCA_034696325.1. NCBI lineage: Eukaryota > Metazoa > Arthropoda > Arachnida > Sarcoptiformes > Camisiidae > Camisiidae sp. The sequence goes on from JAQFZT010001267.1 coordinate 542, forward strand.
TGTTCGAATCGATCGATGGTTGCCTAGTATTACATTTTATATTCAGTAACTCTAGTCTTTGTAAAAAGCCGTTGCAATGTATTATTCAATTGAGAGAATGTAAAAGCCATTCATTTCTTTAGATAAGGCTTAGGATGCGCTTTGCAAATGGTGATAGGCTTGGAGTAGTGTTGCGCTAAAGCCTCCTTTCGGGAGCAGAAACTAAATCTATTTTTACAAATCTAAATATGAAGTGATTTAATATTATCTGCAAATATATGATTATTAATTAAGATAATTAGCAATTGTAAAATCTATTTGTAATAATGCTGTCAGGTATTGTCATATTTACTTCTCTTTGTTGTCTTGTGTCCAAAATACGCAGTTCAAAACCACTTAACATTGTATTTTCCACAATATTATGCAACCAAATATCCATTCATTTAAGTTATAATAATTATAGTAAAGTCATGTCATTTGTAATCAAAATATCTAATTAGCGGTTATGTCAAGTTTATCCCATACTTTATCGAATAACCTTAAGTTTATCATGTTTTTAGTATATTTCTCACAATCAGTTACTTAAGTCATCATAAATAAATATTTATTATGTTATCAACTATTTTATAATTTATTTCATTTAAAGTATCAAATTCTATAATATAAAGTTTTGCTTTTATTTCTCAAATTATAAATTAATGAGTTTTCATCTTAAGCTTGGATAAGCATTTCAAATGATGTTTTGCAATATTTTCCTATATTTTCACTTATAAATAATAATTTAGAAACGATAGCTTTGTTACTTGACTACCTGAAAGAAAAACATATTTCAATGTTATTTGTTATTAGCTTTTCTCATAACAATAATACTTTACTGAATAAAATGAATGTCTCCCAGCAATGAAGGTTACATTTTGAAATTTTCATTTTGAATCAGGTTATATAAAAAGGTTTTTTTTATGGGATTTAGTCATTTGAGATTAATTCAAATAATTTGAAAAGAATTTCAAGTCTAATCTATTTGCAAGGGATTAACTTAAGAACTATTTAGGGCAATAATAACAAAAAAGCATTTATGCATTTAACTGACATTACACTAATTACAATATTTTTATTTGTTAACCTAAATAGCATATAACAATTTCACAGTTTTATTATCTATTAATCTTTTTTACGGGAGATTTTCTTATTTTTACAAAAATCAAAATTTGAAACATCTTTCTTTATAGTTCCGACAGAAGCGAGTGCTTTCTTAGGTCTGGTTGCGATTTGTATGACCTGTTTGCTCGTCTTTTATTTGTACTTAACAAAAAAATTCTGTTTCAATACCATCGGAGGCTTTCCATGTTGTGATGAGCCGCTGAAAGTTCCAAAAGACAAAGTTTCAAAGGATTTGGGTATAAGAGTAGAATAAAAAGCATCAATTTTTAATGAATGTCTCCATTTTTGAATTAGTTGATGCATTTTCATACGCTGATGAACTCGACTCGTCAACTGATAGTGAAGATGAACTGATACAAAGATTGCAGCGCTCGACAAGTAATCACAACAAAATAAGCCGACAGACAAGTCTTTTGAATAATGAAAGCTCCGAAACAAGACACAAATCCTTGAAAAACAGGCATAAACTGGTGCACAGTATAATTGAATCAGAGAAGACAGTCAGTAAACACGTTAATAATTCATTGCAATCATCGATTCGTTGTGGGGAACCATTAGAAACCAAATCAGAAAATAGTTCAAATGCTATTCCGAGCAGTTCTAGAGACTTGATATCATTGGCCGAAAAGGGACGTATTGGCAAAAACGGGTCGAGTGAAGGATCGTGTTCTAGTGAGGCTGGAAGTGCTGATAATGAAGACGAATCACATCAATCTCGTGCTTCATATTCAAAAGAGAAGACTAAGTTTACAAACAAGACCAACAAAAATAGTTCAATCAATTTTAGAGATGACTTGAGGTCACAATTCAATAATACAGCCTTTGAAAAGTGTGAATCAGACGCTCAGTCATCGAGTCATTCACAAGAATTTTCTCCTCACTTACAATCAGATTCTCAGTTGATCATAAAGTGCGGGTCATTAGAAATTGGTTATGCATATGACGCGCCGACTAAGAAATTGATTGTGAATATATTCGAAGCCAGTGATATTCCATGCAAAGAGCGCGGCGGTGCCAATCAGATACACGTGCGTCTCATTTTGTTACCGCATAAAAGGCAAAAACACAAAACTAAAGTAAAGCCGAGCGGAAACCCAATCTTTAACGAAACCTTTACTTTCAATCGTATCAATCCCGACGAAGTCATGAATTTGGGAATAAGATTTCGTGTTTATGGAACTGCATTTGCCAGAAGAGAGCATATGATCGGTAATTGTAGCAATACATTAAAATCTATTTCAAATTAAACTGAGTTTCAAATCATTTAAAGGGGAAAGCATTATAATATTCTCATGTATGAAACCTCAACAACAAGAGACAAGACTTTGGCTTACGCTTGAGCCTCGATCTAATCTTGCCGTATGTTTTGATGATTATTTGTATTGAATAATTGCCAGAATCTTAAATATTGTTAAATTGTTTATATTGAATAGCAATCAGATTCGAGATCTGAAGTGTCGAGTTTGGCTCGAAGTGACAGCACTGGTTCAACTCAATCCATGCAACATGCAAGCCTTCCAGAGATGCTCTTGGGATTGGCATACAATGGCACTACTGGTAGGCTTAATGTGTCTGTTATAAAAGGTAAATCATTTTTGGTAAATTGCAAACTTTGCAACTAAAATATATAATCTTTACCTCTAATAGGCAGTCAATTTCGTAATATAACAATGACAAGAGCTCCCGACACATACGTCAAGCTATCCCTTGTCTCATCCAGTGGTCAAGAGATTGCTAGAAGTAAGACTAGTGTTCGAAGAGGTCAACCAAACCCACTTTTCAAAGAGACTTTCATATTCCAAGTAAGTTTATAGAAAAGGTTTCTCATTGAATTAGAAAAATGACTGAAATTTGCGCAGTTTTGAACTTTGAAATGTGAATTTATTATTGATTAAAGTGATCGATAATATAGATTAATGTTTGTTTAGGTTGCATTATTTCAATTACCAGACGTCACGTTAATGATCTCAGTTTATAACAAAAGAAGTATGAAAAGGAAAGAGATGATCGGCTGGTTTTCTCTCGGTTTCAACAGTTCTGGAGATGAAGAGTTATCCCATTGGAATGATATGAGAGATAGTAAAGGAGAACAAGTTTGTCGTTGGCATGTTCTGCTTGAATCATGAAAGAATATAAGGTGCAAAAATGGACAGCATTTGAAATTGAATTAATTGACTGGTTTGCACTTGAGAGACAAGTTTCTATTTGCATAAACATCATTGATATGCATTGAAAACCTGCACACATACTGTATTACAGTATTGCTATTCGCAAATCCCTATTTGCCTAATATAATGTATACAGTAATGTACAGTATCATTGTTGAGGGTCCAAAACTGCGGCTGTATTTCAACATTACAGCAGGTAATCAACTCCTTTCCACCAAATGCCTGATTGCCATAAGTCGTTATTACTTGCTTACAGTCAGTCCCGTTTGTTTGAAGAAATTCATCAAATCGTCGCTTAATTCCATTGAGTACTCATTTATAATCGCTTAAGAGTTAGATGACGTGTTTTTCTTGTTTCCATTACTATTAACTGTCAAACATTACATTTGAATTGATTTGATCACGTTTAACATGCATTAACAGTATATATCAGTATTAGATTGAACAGTAATTATGAAAAAATATTGGATTTCAGATTAATTAATCGATTCACGAATATTGTGTTTTTGGTAATAAGCTATAAATGGTCTATAAATAGTCTATAAAACATTGATTAAGTTAAATGCAGTTATAATCCGGTTTATACTAACGTACTTTTATTATATGAATGTTCAATATAATCATAACTACTATTATTAAACATATATATAATTTAAATTAGGAATATATACATTTTACAGTACAACTAACCTTATATTTTAATATAATTTCCGCTTAAGATATAGATTGATTGGGCACTCATTTCATTGTTATATTTAACTATTGTTACAATACATTAATACATTCTTAGTCTTTCAAATTGTTAAAACTTATTCAAAATTAATAATTTGTCATAAACCTCGTCATTAAACCTTCACAAATATTAAACTTCAATTTTCTATTAAACTTATGGGCAATAATATACTGAACTCTACTATTTCAACAATACTTTGTAAATCACTTCAGATTCTGTGTTATTTCGTGTTTCGATTGCCATTCACTATGTTTTCAAAAAATCAATAATATATTCAAATTTTCCGATTTAAAGAGTATTATTGCGACAAATTATTTTCAAATCTAAACTTCAATTATTATATTCGCAAGTTTTCACTGAATAAAAAGAGTTCAAATAAAACATTTCAATCCATTAAAATAGTTATTACCAACTCATTAATTAAAATAGATTTAAAAATAAACTGATTCTGATTAATAAAACGATTAAATCGAGATTTTGGCAGTGTGTCAAACAATTTTATGTATACAATAAAAAACATAATATATTTATCAGAATCGCATTAAGTTCTTAAGAATTAACATTTCAAACTAATAGGAAAGAGAGAGAGAGAGAGAGAGAGAGAGAGAGAGAGAGAGAGGGGAGAGAAAGAGACAGAGAGGGAACTTGAGAGAGAGAGAGAGAACTAGAGACAGAGACAGAGACAGAGAGAGATCTTGTTATGTAATCAATTGCATGATTGTTGATATGGAATCACAATTTGTTGTTATAATTATTAAATATTTAATGCTTGAATAATTGATTTTAAGTAATGTTAAGTACACTCAATAAAAAAGAGTCATTAATTTACCCAACAGTTAATTTGATAAGACTATCAATTTCTAAAATATTGTTTATCACAATTTGAATCTCACAAAAAACAATCACTAATTATCATAACTTATAAATTTAAAGTCATTAATTATCTCTCTATTCAATGAAAGCATGTTTTGATTTTTATATTTATGTTAATTAAATGAAAAACTGTGAATTAGACTCAAATGATTCCAATTTGTAAAAGGAGTTATAAGTATTGAAAGGTTATAATTAATATATTAATTTCGTTTAATTCACATAAATTGAAATATGAAAATATGCTCTGACTGATAGAGACGATTAATAACTTTGATTTATTGAAGAAATGACTTATAAGTTATGATGACTTTTTGCGGTTTTTGTGATAACAGTATTTTAGAAATGAAAAGACTTATGAAATGGAGTGTTAGGTTGAATGGTAAGGACTTGTTTGATGACCTGTACTCTATAATACTATTTATATTTTTACAATAATTAAAACAAGTTAATAGACTATCTGTGAGTGATTGAGACATATCAGACACATCCATATTCATACCAAATAGAATTGGTTGCACTGCTATTAACAGTGACATTATCGACATTATTTAAATTACGAGATCTATGACTCAAATTTACTGCATTATCACTAAGTTCTGAATCTTCGACTGGAGTCAAAGATGAATCTGAATGTAATGAAGGAGATGCTGAATGTGGGTGCATATGATGGAAGTGATGGATGTGGTGATGACCATTCTTTAGTAGATGATGGTCTCGTTGGCGACGTATAGGACTCCCATAATTAATTGAATTGCTTTTGAATGTTCCTCTCGTGAAGTTATTGTTATATAAATAAGAGTTACTCCGTGTTGTTGCGGAGCCACTAATAGGAGTCGTTTCACAACTGGTTGAGCTGTTATTCAGAGTGGAAGATCGTGTTGGACTAGTTATTAGACTTATAGTCATTTTATTCTCTATAGTAGTCGATACTCGAGGCGGAGGTCGAGGAGGCGGTACCGGTGATATCACACAATTGCGTTCGGGTTTTTGCATCTCATTTGTTGTCTAAATAATGTATTTAACAAAGACTTAGCAAAAGATTCTCAAAAAATCCAAATTTAATTCTAGACTTCATTACCTGAGTTATGGAATCATTGTTTGTTTGCTTTAGGTTTTCCATTAACTTTGAATTGTTTGGTTCTAATGCTAATGTTGAGGGATTATGACTCCTGAATGGACGTAAAATAGCTGTATTACTAGGAATGGGAGGTGTTTCCGCCTCCCAAATACGACCATAAATGGCTTCGTCAATCAGATTATCGATTGGAGCGGAATTGCGATCTTTTGAATGAATGTTTTGATTCTTTGATAAACACAGATCAGTTGATGATCTATGAATACGGCGGACAACATTAGGATTAGTCACCGCAACTTTTTTCTTCTCGAGAGTCACATCATATTCTTTGATCATTTCTTCTAATTTATCTTTTTTGGCACATAAGTCATGCATTTTATCTGTTATCAGTTTTTCACTGTCATCAGCGATTTCATTGAGTAATTCGTGGTATTGACTCAATAGGTTAGACATATTGCTTATTAATCTCTTTCGATGGCATTCAAGAGAATTATTAGTGAGAGCAACCATTTCACAATAGTTTGAAAGCTTTGATACCTCGACATCAAGTAATGACATCTTATCTCTACATTCGGCAGTTTCTCCCTGTAGTTCCGTATGCTTTAACTTCAGATCATTGTTCTCCGTTCGCAACTTTTTATAAATATTTTGCAACATTTTATATTCAGTTTGAAGTCTTTTGTGCTCTTCATTCAATACTTTGTTTTCTTCTTCAAGTTTTTTAAATTCGACATTTGTTTTACTATCATCACTATTTCCTCTGCTTTCAATTTGATCTTTCATTTTTTGCAATTCTTCCTGAGATACGAGCCATGCTTGAAGTTTTTCTTGAACTGCTTTGTGTTCTGCTCTCAGATTTTTATAAAGTAATTTTAAGGCTGAGCTATTTGAGGATTGAGTTTCGTAATCAGCTATAAAATAAAATGTCAATATTTCAAACTTCAATCAATTGGTTCCCAAAGAAAAAATGTAAATCTTTTAAAAAGAATAACTTAAAATAATGCTCAAGAAATACTGGTATGACAACATTGGCATCAAATAGTTTAATTGAAGATGAATGAAAAATCAACTTTAATTAGATTTGAAAGATACCAAAGGTCTGTAAATGCTTAGAATTCAAAGCTCATCAATTTTACAAAAAGAATAAATAATACTTTAAGGCGGAGTAGTTTTAAGGGCAACTTTTTATATCATTCAAATGTGGAGAGCATTTTAGCTCTAAGTACAGCTCTGTATTTATTTATTTAGTAAAATAACCTAAAAATTTTGCTGTCAAGTGTTATCTTCTCGTTAACATTGAAAAACTTGTTAAACAATATCTAATTATGAAGTGTCAAATCAACTGAATACTTATTGGCTGATCCATTAGCACAATAGACTCGAGACTATTGCTATTTTGATTAACACTATAAATGAAGACCACAAAAATGAGAATTAGTGTGTATAAAAGCAAACATAACAAGATAACCTGCAAAAGATAACCCAATAAGCAATGATACGAACAATTACTAAAATAGCCTCAATCAAAGAAGACCTCAATCTATTTGTATTACATAAAAATGACTAACAGTTACAATATTACTGTACAATATATAATAAAATAAAGTTTTTGTTCTCTTTTTGCAATGAGAAACAAGTGATTAGTTTTTTCACTTAATCGGATAAAATTTCACTTGTTTTAAAGAAATGCTGTTATTATCTCATAAATATAAGTTTAAGCGTATATCTAGTTATAAACGATTAAATTTAATGAACGCTGAGAGCTGACCTTCAGTTTTATAAGCTATTCATAAGTTTTATTGTTTTTAACTTGAATAGAAACAAGAGGAAAAACATAATCTCTTAAGCCTGTGTTCAAGCTTTTGAATGATCGAAATGGACTCATAAATGTTCTCGAGCTTGTGCTTCATTAATCGTAAGTGAATAAATTTTTGGCTTAAATGAATTTGACTGAACTCATAGGGTTACAAATATAGGATCGAATGTTGAATAATTCAACGAATTTTGTTTCTCGATTAATATCTTTTAAAATCTAGATCCGACTCATAAAGGTGTTCGACCTCTTCCTTCCAAAATACTTGAATTATATGCATAAATAAGCGATAAGTAGTAAACTATACTGTTATCAATCAATGGTTTATAATATAATTTAAAGGAAAGCATTATTTAGCATGAGTTAAGTGTGAAATAATTTATTCAGAAATTATTGAGTTAAATGTTTTCTTGCCTGTGAGTTGTTGATGAAGTATCTGAAGTGCTTCGTGATCATTGAGTAATATCCTATAATTAGTATCGAATTCCTCGCATTTTTGTTGTAATTGATCTCTAGTCTCTTGAATTGAAGCAATTTGTGTTTGTAAGTTCGCTGTCTGACTATGAATTGATGAGTTTTGCGATTTAATGAGGCTGTTTTCGACTTGCAATAAAGCCTGATCTGATTGTAATTCTATATTCTTACTATTAATCGAGTCAAATGTCGACTCAAGCGTCTTATATTTTGTCATTATATCAATTATAGTGTCCTTTTGTGTGATATTCTCATTCTTTAAATTCTTGTTTTCATCTTCAATAAGCGTGACTTTTCTTTGTAATTCAGAAACCAAATTATGATTTACAGTCGGCTGCGTTTCATCAGCGGTTGTGTCGATGCGCCGTTTCAGTGATTGGATAGTGTTGTTGAGCTCAACGTTCTTATTCATTGTTTCTCTCAGACTGTTTTCAAGTGCACTTATTTTGATTTCTTTTTGCTCTAAAGATTTCTTAACAATATTATCGAAAATCTCTTCTAAAAGCTGAGCCCAATCCTTATTGAGTGAGTCAGTATTGAGTGAAAGAGTGTTTTGGGTCTTTTGCTGCCAAATGTTTTCCAGTGCATTATTAACTCTTTCTAATTCGCAGCTCAATTGCTGTGATTTTATTTTTTCATTAACTAAGTCTTGTCTGAGTGTTGTTACGGTTTTGTTGGAAACAAACAATTCATTTGAGATTTCTTTGTTTACTTTTTCCAACTCTTTAAGTTTGATGGCTGTTTGGCTGTTATTATCACTATCTTTTCTGATTCGTTTGTTTTCGAGTTCAATAGTGGATATTCTGGTGGCGTAATCATCAATAGTGCTATCTTTGGCATCAATCGCCTGCTTTAACCTCAGGATTTCCTTTTCTGCTGACTTTTTCTCTTGTTCGAGTCGATGGTTTTCGGCTTCAAGATTTGTCACTTCGCGTTCTAAGTCATTGAGACGCTTCACTGAAGATTTTAATGTTTCTGCCGTTCCCAACAATTTTTGATTTTCACTTTCGAGCGCTTGGATTTCATGTTGTGCTTCTTCGTAACGTTTGGCTTTGTTATCCATCAAGCGTTGCAAACGTTGATTTTCAGTCAGTAATTGAGATGCATTTCGCTCTATTTGTTCGTATTTAATTGAATCTCCATTTCTTTTTGATTTAAGATCTTTGAGTTCATTTTGCAGATCATTTCTAACAACTTCGAGTTCAGTTATTTTCAATTCAGCCCTTTTCACGCGTTCGACTGTACTCCTCAAACATTCGTTTTGATTCTCAATCTTTTCCAACTGAGCGTTAAAATCCGCTGATAATGAAAGAGATGCCGAATCACTAGTAATGCTCATGTCTATATCACCGGGAGATAACATGTCATCTGTATAGTTGCCATTCGGTATGTCATCGGCACTGATTCTATTGCTATAATGATTATTGTTAAGGAAAGATGTCGTCGTGTCCGATGTTCTGTTATTTTTAATGTTTTCCATCAATGATTGCAGTCTTTGATTTTCTAATTCGAGTTTTAAGACCCTCTTTGAAGCGTCATTATTGATCTGTTCCAAGAGATTTCCCTCTCCGTTCTGGTGGAGTAAATCCATTTTCATCTGACACCTCAAATTTGTCAATTCTGACTGAACTTTAGTCAATTCGTCTGCTGTCGACTTTTTATCTAATCTTAAATGAGTTATTTCTTCAATGAGTCTTTCGATTTGATTTCGATCCAAATCTCTCTGAATATTGAGTTCATTAGTATATGCACTCAATTTCATGATCTGTGCCTCTAATTCTGGCAACTGGTCGGCTCTCTTCCTGCTTCCATCCAACTGTTCTTCGAGCATAACTTTAGTTTCACTCAGGATTCGATTGTCTTCTCTCAATTCCTCGACACGGGATTTATAAAAGTCCAATTCGTTCATTTTGTCACGATATCGCTGGACTTCATTTTCCAATCGATCAACTTTTCGAACTCTTTCATTGAGAACATCAATTTCATCGCGATATGCTTTGGCAGATCTGGCCTCTTGAATCAGCTCTAAGTTATCTTGTCTTAATTTATTGCAAGACTCTTTGTTTTGCTCCAGAATCTCTTTAAGTTCAGACACGATTTCGTTTTTTTCTTCTAATTCCTGCTGAACTCTTCTCAGTTTGGACTTCACATCAGCCAATTCTACCATTATATGGGACTTTTGCTCTCCACTATTCATAATATTAGGACTAGAAATAAATAGCGAATTACAGCTTTCTGTCGATGTTGTGCTGACTTGTGAGGATGTGTTCGGACAAATATTGTCCAATTCAAGGGCCAAATCAACGATCCGTTGACATAATTCATCTCTTTCTTTAACGAGTTTATTGATGTGTTGAACTAAAATGGTATATAATTTTTCTTTTTCTTGTTCATCCTCTGGCAAAAGAGTCCATTCAGAGTTAAGCCAAACTGATTCTGGATTATCAGTAATTTGTTGTATGCACTCAACAATGGCGTGTTGTACTGATATATCTAATTGTTTGATTCCATCGATAAAGTGCTCTTTTCGTTCGCATTGAACGGCACAGCCGAGCAGTAATAGCAGCAAAACACGCATTTCTTCACAGCTGGAACACTCATCGTTACAATTCGACGCAATCTTTATTACATCTGGAAGTTTCAAAACTAATATTTGGCCCAAAACATTCTCGTAGAATGCCTTTATATTGTTTAAGAGAGCGCTTAAGTTTCTTATCCGACTGCCTGTCTCTTCAATAACATTACTGACACTCTGAAAAGGTGGCTGCGGGTCACTAAACAAAATAATTTTTATTGTTTTTATTCATTTATATCTAACACAATTATATCAAACATAAGGTTTTCATCAAAAACTCACATTTCAAGCCAAACTTTGTGTAAAAAGTTGCCAGAACTCAGTTCAATGTAGTCTTTAATCTCTTTTTGACTGCATTTTTCGTCTCCTTGTAATGTTTTGACCTATTTTTTAGAAATAAAAAATCAAATTTATTGAATTTCTACACTTAATGTTCGGAATAAGTTATGCTAATTTATATTATCAGTATTTCATCTAAAAAATAAATTTGGATTTTATATATTCTAAAATTGCATACAAATTATAGTAATTTTGGAGACTTATTGATATCAATCTTTAAATAACTTATTAATATTTTATAGCCTAAACATAGAATATATAAAAGATCTGATTCGACGACTTAAATCTCAAACAACTTAAATCTGAGATTTTATTTTTTAAATGAGGGAAAAAATCAAAATTCGAGCAAATATTGAATTGAATGATAAAAATTGAGTGAATTATAAATAGTTTCTAAATTAATGCCACTTAAAAGTTAAATTGAAAAATGTTGACAAATATTGATTGATGATCATGAAAATTAGAAATACAAATCATATGACTTCTGACTCTTGAAGCGTTTGACAAAATGGTTAAATCGATTATTGGTTATGAGAGCTTTTAAATACTGGGATTATTGAAAACTAATTGCTCACTCAGAGAAGAAAAAGAAGCAAAATCTTAGCATTTGTGTCTATCATCTTGAAAACTTTAAATAGAATAAGTTTTGCATTTATCTAAAACTTTGACATTCAAAATGATAAATTAATTGATGTCAACTGATTATCATCTTGGATAAGATAATTCTGGGGTTCGCTATACTCAGCAAAGGATTTTTTCCACTGTAATGTATAAAATGAGATTTAAATCAATATAAGAATGATAAGGTTCTATTGATCGATGAGCACTAGAGGTTGAATAAATTTCAAATTTAGAGCTTCATAATTGTGAATCAATTAAACTCTGATTTAAGAAACTCATTGTACTATTAAAATAAGTCAATTTAATCAATTCTAATAACAACCTCAGCCTTAAGTGGTTTTTATTATAAACGGAGTGCAAAATTTTTCACTGTTTTAAATAAATTGAATATAAAACATGGGTTTTTCAAAGGAAAAGTGAATAATTGATTAATTTTGTTTCATTAACTCATTCATATGGAATACAATGATTGAAACTTTCCTGTTTTCGTACTGTTAACAGAAAATAAATTGAATTATTTCTTTACACATGAGCATTATTTACTCTTACTATCAACCGAACCATATACAGAGTAATCTACAGAATATAATGCTATACCATCCTGATTATCATCGTTCGCTCAATCACTTGATACGGAATTTAATGAATTTTTTTATGTTAACGGAGAGTATTTTCAATGTAGACATTTCAAAACTATGTCTCAATTTGCAATGCATGCTCACTAGTTTAACATTGAATTAGACGATTCAAATAACTGCATAATTGCATTCAAACATTATAAAGTTACTCATTATTCACATTGCAGTTAACATAAAGATAATCGGAAAATTGTGACCAACATTTGATGTCGATCTAATCTAGAGAAATAATCTCAACTGAATGCAAGAAAATGATCGTAAAGATTTCAGTTTCTCTTTGCGAAACGAGTGCGAGGTCTTTACTTTCCTTATAATGTGTTAGTAAGTATAGAAAACATTTTATTTTTTACGAATTATCGACTTTAAAACAATATTTTTTCATTGCTTTTCAAAGAAGCCCTGCAGCTATTTTCGCAAAGAGCAATTGATTTGTAGTATTCAGGCTTTTACTACTCTCAATGATTATTTGAAAATATCAACTAAAATTTGTAAAGCAATCAATTTTTATTTTTAAAAACTTAAACCCAGCAATAGTTGATTCGGATTATAGTGTATTGTAGAAATGGAATGTTGACGAAAGTTTTCAATGGTTGGCAACAATTTCCCTTTACCCACACCTCAAAGGATTAAAATTCTATTCAATCATAGAAAATGAATTCTCCACAACTCAAGAATAGGCTTTATTTTATGCTTTGTCACGAATAAAATGCTGATTTTCCAATAAATGTCAAAATATTAAACAAAAATTGATTTTTCAATGTTGGCATGAGTTCTTTTCAACTAGTTTTGGTTTAAATAATAAGAGTTGATTAGTTTTATGCTTTTAATCGTGACATTTAATAGCTGTAAATTATAACAATTTAGGTCATGGAGATTTAAATTGCAAAAGAGTGCACTTATGTTCTGGTAAAACATTACAAATCAGAGATGAAATTATGAAATAGTGAGAACGATGAGCAATAATTATTATTCATACAGTCTGTGTGTTATGTCACTAAATAATTTTCTCTCATAAAAACAATTACAACAATTATCGAGTTGACAAAATAATTTACAATGAGATATTTTTTTGAGGGATAATAGTATACGTCAACTTTTCATGTCGAGATCAAATTCAATAGTCAGACAACTCAGTAATGCTCGTATCTGTTGGCCAAACAATACAGAATAAAGATATACAATATATAACTGAGTAATAGAATAAATAAGAAGTATAGAGTCAACTGCTAAAGTACTTTTTAGGCTACATTTACAAAATGTCCAAACCCTCATTTGATAACTTCAATACCTTTTAGACCATTACTTTAATGTGATACTGACGAATCGTAAGTGACTTGTATGAGGTGTAAATTTGCAATCTATAACGCACCAAACTTTAGTATTGAGCTAATAAACTAACAAAATTAATAGTTAGCTCAACAACACCAAACGGTTCACTGATTACTAACTATAAAGAGGGTATTAAAAGAAAAAAAAGGCTTTGGGATTTGTATTCGGACAATTCGAAGCGTTTCTATTTTAGTTTTATTAATGTTATGAATCATAACTTATGATTTAATAGTATAAACGGATGTCTTTAAAAAATTGATTTCTTAAAATGAATAAGAAATAACATATTTGAAGAAAAGTTTTTTAGAGTATTCTATTTTAATTTTGTACCCACTGAACCATTGACGGACTACACAACAAATATTTAGAATGAGTTTCTACAGGAATGGATTCCATGGATACCTTTGTAAGGGAACCATGAAGTAAAAAAGGCTAAAAATAACTTTTTTCCAAAAAGATCAGCATTAGAGGTGCGTCATCTCTATGTACTGATAACTTATTGATGGATAGATTTTACAGAGGTTTTTTCAAATAAATGAATTGAACCAAAACCTTGAAAAAAGTTATTTAGATTTTTTGTTGTGTCTGTGGAGTTATAATCTCTCAATTGATTTGAAAAAAACGAAATAATCGGCAAAAAGAGTGACTCATTTCCGAATTGCAAACAGTCGGGGCACTTCCCACTGCCATTATTAATTAAACGGTCATTCTTTGAATGAACAAACAAAACATCCCTGAATTCCCTCCTATTAAACACACCCGTTCTTTATGTTTTGTAAGTGAGGTGGAAAAATCAATCGAACTGTTTCTTCAACACAACGTCACGGTTTCTGCAGATGTTAATAATGCAACCGAAGGTGAAGCAGCACCTTTTCATTTCATTTATCTAAATGCATGCATCGGTCCGCCCACCACTTTTGAGTACCAGTATCTATCTGTAAATAGATATCTAGCTATGCTAATTAGCCTATCATCGAAATATACTTATATTTAGAATGGTAAAGCACTAATTACTATACAAAAGAATCACAAGACTGATCAATGATATCGTCGTAACATTTTCACTTTCAGAATCATTAGTTTTCGAATGAAAAATGCGATCAAACATTTTATAGTAAAATATGAGGCTATAATCATATACCGATTTGAATATCGATTTTATATCACTTAATAAAGAAATTGCAATTGTATACGATCTGAATATTTGATATTTGATATTGTGAACTGTCTTAATTGCTTTTTGCAGGTATTCCTGCTTCTCATTATCTCAATGGTAGCCTTAAATACACAATACGACCCGACCCGTAGACATTAATAAAGGGGCTCTACTCAAAACAAGTATAATATCCTGTAATTAAGCCCTTAATTGATCACAACTAAAAAATTTATATCATTCACAGGTAGTTTTGATGCACAAATTAAAGGCAATTCCCATATAATGAGTTTATGAACACTGAGAAAGTTTAAAGAACTTTTTAACCATTAAATTAAAGGAATGAATAACTGGCGAAAATAGTTATACCGCTTAAGCCAAATTGAGAATAATGTTCACAATTAATAAAATAAACACTTTTTATTAGTTCTTTTCACAAGTTCGTGTCGACGGGATTTAACTTATGGCAACAGTTGTGACTTATTCTCAAATTAAGACTATTTTATTACTGAAATTTCTAAAAACTGTGTAATAAATCATGAAATTTAAAAACTTATAAAATAAGGCTTTTAATTATTTTTAGTAAAAGCAAAAATTATTTGTACTATAAATAAACTAAAGGCTTTCACTGACGCGAATTTAAATGATTTTGAAAAGTGATAAACTATTTTGAAACGAATTTAAATATGATAGAGAAAAACCATACAATTGCTTCCGTTTTTAAA
>JAQFZT010001268.1:0-16195 GCA_034696325.1 Camisiidae sp.
TAAAAACAGACCCAACTATTTATTGCATCAGCGCCTGGAATGATAATGGAAAAGAAGGTCTTGTTTCTAATGAAGCCGGTATTCAATCTTAACTATTAAATCAGATAATCTGTTTGACTAATAATTATATATTTTTCAAGATATTCTGTACAGATCTGACTTCTTTCCTGGACTGGGATGGATGCTTACCAAAGACCTTTGGATCGAATTTCAATCAAAATGGCCCAAAGCGTAAAT
Organism: Camisiidae sp.; assembly: GCA_034696325.1. Taxonomy (NCBI): domain Eukaryota; kingdom Metazoa; phylum Arthropoda; class Arachnida; order Sarcoptiformes; family Camisiidae; species Camisiidae sp. The sequence continues at coordinate 238 of JAQFZT010001268.1, forward strand.
TGTTTTCATTATACTTTAGATGATATTTTTCTAACATTGATCTCATTTTTAAATATTTAGATTTTGGGACGACTGGATTCGTGAACCCGCACAAAGGAAGGACAGAGCTTGCATTCGTCCCGAATTATCACGTTCTCGAACATTTGGTAAAATAGGTGTTAGCAAGTGAGTCAACCCTCACCTTATTATTCAAAATCAAATTTGCATTTTTCTCTCTCTTTTAGTGGTCTTTTCTATGAAAAGCATTTAAAATTTATTAAACTAAATGAAGAGCCCGTGCCTTTTAAGGAATTGAATTTGACATATTTATTGAAAGTTAGTCTCATTTTCTTACATAATATATAAAACATTATATATATTAATAAATATAATTCAATGAAACATTAGGAGAATTATGATGTCGACTTTGTGAAGAAAGTCTATGGAAGCCCTACTGTAACACTACAGCAATTACAACGATCTGATATTCCAAACGAAGGCTCTGTTCGTATCACATATAGTACTAAAGATGGTTACAAAAAAACTGCGAAAGCACTCGGACTTATGGATGATTTTAAGGTATATTAAATTCTGAATGAAATTATAGTATCTATTAATGAGTTGTATTTATAATCGAAATTTAATAGTCTGGTGTTCCGAGAACTGGATATAGAGGTGTTGTGACTTTTATGCACAAAGGAAGACGTGTTTTTCTCGCGCCACCGCCTTCTTGGAGAGAATATGATATCAGTTGGAGATGATTATAGCAGCGGTTTATATAACTAACTCTAGAAATGTTCCAATTTCTCATCACAATATATTTTATGTGATATCAAACACAAACACAATTGAGTGGTCATCAGAGGTTCATTCACCTCAAACATTGCGTTGAATTACTCAGAATCAGAATCATTTAAAGTGCAATCATTCTCTCATCTCTTTTATCTCATCATCTCTTTTATCTCATCATCTCTTTTATTAAAGTTAAAGGTTTTAAGCATATAATGAAGACAACAATGCAATAGTTGTACCATTACTTTACATGAAGTATTCTATGATAATTTCAGTTATTATTTAATTTAAAGTTTTTGCAAATACTGCCTTTTTATGTTTAATGCCAGAAAAAACTCGAGTCTAGTCTCAGTGATGAGGATTTAACTTAAAAGTTAAGTATCACTTGATGTTAAGCATTTTGTATGAGATATAATTGTATGCTCTAATTGTTACTTTTAAGCCATTCAACTATTTTATTGTTTATTTTGAATGATAAACTCATGATTCAAGAAAATGACAAGTAATTTAAGATAAATATAAGAATACAGTGATTTGCAGTATAAGCTTAAAACATTTGTGTATTACAAGGATTTCACTTAAAGGTATTGTTATCAAAGTAAGCGTCCATTCATATTGAAAACAAGTATTGCTCAATAATAATATAATTAATAAAGATGTGCCATTATTCATACTATTCATGGTTATTAATTACGGTTTAATTATTTAATTGAACATTTGATGTTTTTCTAGTTCTCATCTTTATTTCATTAGAGTCGAGTTATAGTTGAGGTGTAGCTTAAGCACTAGACGTATTGAGTTAATGCTAAGTTGGTATCTCTATCGCAACTTTATTGATCCAATGCCGTAGAGAAATAGAGGCCCTATACATAACATTAGTTCTCAGAGTTGTTTTCTTGTTGGGATGAAATCTCTCGACTGAAATAAACAGATCTTTTCTGACTGTATTACTCGAACGCTTTAACAAATATGCTTTTCAAGCATCGAATTACATATCCTCAGGAAAATTATGAATGAGTGTTATTGTTCTGAACAGTATTTTTGAGCTAATATACAGATCATATAGAACATGATGATATGAAACATTCGACAATAAGCAGATTCTCAAACATATAATTTCTGTTTGTGCTCTGTATTGTTTCAAAATGGAAAGTGAAGATAATTCCGGAAATTTAAGCTTTTCTGACAGAAGTGATTCTGAATCGACACACTCTACGCCTGACGACGAAAGAATTAAACGATTATTTTTCACTTGTGATACAAATGGCGATGGCTTTATAACTGGTGAAGATATAAGACAAGTATGTATTCAACTTGATATGGAATATTGTGTCGATGAGATTATGCAACAATTAGGCACTGACGCCAACGGCCGCATCTCTTATTCAGATTTTGTTAAGAGAAGATCTGAATTACTTAACCTAAACTCTGCAAAATCAGAAACTTCTGAAGATTATGAATCAACTGTCAGTGAGTCCAAAGACCCTTTGATAGATGCGCTGAGTCTCGCATCCAGTTGTGAAATGTATAGCAATCCGTCTTCATCTGTGATCGATGAACAGGCATTTGGGTCGCATCAAAATCGTTCATTAACACTATGCAGTGAAGGCAGTAATAAAGAAATTTTGGGCCAAAACGTCACTTACAATCAAACTGAAAGCAGTGGTTTGAGTAATACTAATTCATCGACCAGACACGACAGTTGGGAATTCGATTCTGGGACTCATGATCTAGAATTCGATACAATATCACTACACAAACAGATAGAAGCATCTGGTATTGAAATGCCTTCAAATATCAATGAATTACTCGATCTCGCGAACAAAGCAAGTCTTTCTTAGCTTTTCAAATGAATTTTTTGATTAAAGATCTTTCTATTTCTTAATACAGTATTACATCGATTCCATTAATTCTGTGAAACAAGAAAAGATACAAATACATAATCAATTGAAAACTATTTTGAAAGAACGCCAATTTTTGCAAAAACAAATCCTTTCTCTTAAGGTTGAGACTATTTTTATTTTCCAATAATAAAGTCATTAATACAAACTATTGTTTATTGTTATAGGAAGAAAAAATATGTATCACAAAAGAACTAGAGAAGAAAAAGCTTAGAGAACGCCAGAAATATGAGGATAGAATAACTGAACTGCAATCTATGATCGGAGAACTTTCACAAAATTTGAATTATTATCAGTTCTTGACTATAAAAGAAGAAGATGAACAAAACTGGGATGAATTTTCTACGCATCAATTGAATGATGCGAGTTATTCACCAATAGATTCGCGATTAAGTTCAAAAATAAAAGGAGTCCATTCAAATTCAACGACAATTAATAACTCTAATAAGAATTTGGAATTGAGATTGAATAAGAAGAAAGAAAAGCAAAATGAAAATGATTTTGATAAATGCAATTCACAAACTATTAGCCATGAATCAGATCTGAATGCCAGAGAAGCAGACAGTGACGCGACTGCTTTAGAGATCGATCGACTGAAATGTAGAATAGCTAATTTGGAGTCTCAAATCGATCTCTCATCCATTCACCTCAATGAAAGCAAAGAAAACGCTGAGAGGTTCAGATCATTACTTTAATTTCTAAGGATTAGTTCTTTTAAATCAATTTTTTATTTTATTCCTTTTTAGGTTAACTGTTTTGCTTGGAAAATATGATGCGAATAACTCTGCACTTCAATTAGCATTAAGTTATTCAGATAAAGCTTTAGAAGTCAATGAGTTATTGGTTACACTATTAGAATCTGAAATCGGTTTGGTTTTAGCCAATTGTCGCGCTGCAGGACTCGGAAAATTGAGTGAGTTTTATAAGTCTTCTCAACACATCTATTCAAAGCTGCATTCACTCAACTCTTAATATATTTTTTGAGTATAATTAGATGTAAAAAACTTATACCCGAAGCTATTAATTGCTTCTTTAATTAAGGATTTAAACTTATTGTACTGTTTTAGCAAAAATGTCAGAGAAAGAAGAACACGAAGAAGTCATAATGATATACGAGAGGGCAACTGATAACAGAAAACATGCAGAAGACTCTGCATTAAACTATCTCATCAAAAATTGTAGTCATATTGACTATACTGTGGGCAACAAATCGGAGTTCAGTCGTGACGATGAAATATATTTAAAAAACATTTTGCATAAATTCAAACACGAGAACTCATTCGTTCGAACATCTATTGTAGAGTTGGAGCCATTTATTGTAGAATTGGATAAAAATAAAAAACCAATTAATACTCTCAAAGGAAACTCAGTTTTAAATATCGAAGATATCGTTTTAATGCAAGATTTTATGGCAATTAAAGTAATGAAAATTTGAGATAAAATACATAAAACTATAAATTTATTTGATTTGAATGATAGGAACTGAATGCAAGTTTGAGATCTCAATTACACTCATTAAGAAAGGAAAATTCAGATCTAACTCAACAAGTTATCAAACTTGAGGCTATTTCTGGCGATAGATCTAAAAGCGATAAATTAAGAACAGAGGAAACCATTACAAAAAAGATGGAAGAAATTAAAATATCTGAAAAATTGGTAAATAATTTGAAGAAAGAAAACAGGTATGGAATCTCATGAAACATATAAATAGATTTTTAAGTATATGACACATTTGTTTTAACTCTTCCTTTATATACTTTCAGTAATTTATTAGAACAACTCGAAAAAGTGAAAAAGAAGTGCTCATTAAAAGTGAAAAAGTTAGAGCATCGCATCTCCACTAATCAGCAAAGATATAGAGCACATGTAAGACTAATATTGAATGATTTTAGGAAATAATAATACTTTAAATTTGAATTTCAGATCAAAATGCTTCAAAACAGAATATCAATTGTAGAGAACGACCAATCATTGAAAAAATGTATCGAAACTACACTATAACCAGATTATAACAACATTTTGTTAATAATATTGCAAATCAGCTTCAGTTTATGCTTCAGTTTTGCACAGTTCGCTCTTTTGCACATTTATATTATTTTCAAATGAATAAAAATAAATTTAAATCCTATTTAATTATAAAAATTTACAAACTTTGTCTTATAATGTATGCCTATTACTTGATTGTATGTATAATCCGAGAATTTACGAACTTATTCATTAAAATAATTATTTAAAACAAGTGAATAATAAGTCAAATAATTTTACAAATAGTTATGTAAAACTATTATATAGTATAAAATATAAATTTTAAATAACAATAACTTATCTAATTTGCGTTGGACTGATGGACATCACATGAATTGTCAGCATTTTAGCTGAAACATCATTGAGAACAAGCGGTTGTGAAAAAAGTTTTCTCTTACAAAACCTTCAATACATATTAAAACAGTTATTAAAACTAAATGAGAGACTAATGCCTATTACAGGAATGGCAAAACAGCTGTAGATTACATGTAATACAGCATTAGAAGGTTTAACCATAGCTTCCATTCAAATGGAAACTTTACCAGACATACAGATGTATTTCATGTTTGATAAATATGAGGTATTAATTATAGGAAAATAAAAATTGTCAAACTTTTTCAAGCCACGCATCAGTCACCTGAAAAGTGAACTTACTCGAGTCAACTCGAGTTACTCGAGTCAACTTGTCTTTCAGACCAAATTTCAATCAATATAATTGATAAGTTATTATTAATTTGGAATAAACTTGTAAATTGCAGGCAAATTACAAGTCAATTTAGGCTAAAAATGCCTCTACACACAAAATAACACAATTGAATTGGAATGTAATTTACTTGTACTTTTGGTTCAAATGAAAAACTATTGGTTTAATTAATAGATTTTCAAACAGACCCCATATTAATGAATGTAAACTCAAGAAAAAAATTCACACAATGTATTGAGGACTTATGTTAGAAAGCTTTCTGCAGGTTTCACAATTGTAACTTATAATTTTGATTTAAAATTGGGTTTATTACTAATTTTGAGGTCCTGAAAACGAAACGATTGTTAGTGTAGTGATGATTGTTTCGAGTACAGGTGTTTTGTAATAAGTTTGAATTTTCAAATACAATAATTTATATAAATAAGACTAGAAGCTAGTGTTACCAGATCTCGAGGATTGGCGTCTCCAAGAGTCACGAATAATCTCCAAGACTATAGTGATCCAGTTTTTAGTCGGGAATGTCAACTAATTGACTAAATTTTTAAAAACAAATTTTTTGAGTGTTTTGTTGATGTTTTCAAATTTTCATTATATTAGTCTAGAATTAATCAGAAATGCAAAACTATGAAACCATAGATATTCAAATTAAAATCAAATCTCTATGTATTGAGACTTGAACCCCACCCTCAAAAGATTTGGCCCTCCAATTTGACTAATGGAAATACCAGACAAGGTTTACTACATTAGTCTTAATCTGTTTATATTGAGGTTCGATATTGAAAGCTTGATTAAATGAAAAAAATTAAATTATTTTTCTCACAATTTAACATAATTTTGTTGAGTAATTATCCTTAAAAATGAATGATAATTTGAGATAAAAATTGGAGTCTTTCTGTGCCTATTGTGCTGTAAAGCGAACCATAAGATTATTGGTTTGTAATTTAGAGCAGATGATCTCTATCAAGTTTTTTAAAAATAAAATTGCGAATCTTTATTTGCCGAAATTTGGGTAAGATTTTTTGCAGTTTGGTTTTTGCGCGATCATCTGTAAAATAATTAATATAATATTAGTTACTAAGAGGAGACATTCAAAATCGATAACTACTTCCTTTCCAAAGTTGAATAGATCGTTCAGAATCAAAGAAATCACAAGTCAAGCGTTAGAGTATAAAAAACTTTTTTTCTAAAAGGCATACATCTTATATGACATGATTATATATCAGTGTTTGAATTATTAGATGAACGAAATCAAACTCCTTAAACACTGAATAACTCAAAATATTCTTCAGTACAACTTGAGGATGACTTTAGATTTGATATCCTTAATAAAGTTATCAATTATATTATGACAGTTGAGTACTTCAAATACTGTCAACACTCTAAATATTTCATATAATAAGGTCACGGATACGAGTTTCAAGTACTTATCGTTTGAGAGCTGATCAACTTCTTGTTGTGAGAATAAGTCAATAATTTAGGGATAATGTGTTGGTGTCAGTGGACAATATAATTCAAATTAGAAAAATTACTTTTACTTTTACTAAAAGGCACAAAAAGGCGGGTGTGGTTGAAGTCAATCGATTTGAGTTTAAATTAATATCACTTTATTGCACTCATAGTGACCTTCGTGCCAATCGCTCTGAGTCTTAAATATATGACCGAATTCGAGAATGTCCTCATCTAAAAGTATTGCAATATCTACTTTCATTATGTCACTAATGTTTTAACGCCTATTTTCATATAAAAGCAACCACAACCACATTCTTCATCATTAGTTTTATTAGAATTTATATCATTCACACCTAAAAACGATAAATTAGTTTTGAAATATGAAATCAATTGCAATTCTGATTATTATGGCAGCTTTGTTTGCTTTAGCACTCGCTGGATATCACGGGCATGGAGGACATGGTAAGGTTCGACTCTACACTTTAATCGATTAATTCGTTTTTTGAAAGTCATATTCAGAGTGAACTCGAAATGTTTTAATGCAAACTTTTAAAAAAATTGAAAATTTAAATTCCAAATCCTAGGTTATGGTCATGGCGGTCATGGTAGGCATTACGGTTATGGTAAATTCGATTTGAGACTCTATTCATTTTCTGTTAGGTTAGATTAATAAATTTTTTCTGCAATAATCAGGTACTGTCATAAAACACGGTGGTTACGGACACGGACACGGCCACGGCCACGGGTATGGTCATGGTCACAGAGGTTACGGGCACGGACATGGTCACGGAGGCCATGGTCATGGTGGACATGGCTACGGCGGCGGTTATGGTGGGTTTGGATTTGGCTTAGGTGGCTATGGCTATGGAAGAGGGTTTTACGGTTAATTAGAAGAGTCGTGAGTGATCGCATTCTTCATATATTCCGCTTATTATGTTGTTTATGAGATACCTTTCAGTAAGCTTTAAATTTAAGTTTAATTTATTTTATTTATGAGATTTTTTGTCAGTTTCTTTTAATTTTTCAGATTATATTATCCCCCAAAATGAAAATTCTTTTCACTCTAGTTTATAAAAGTTTTGATGATAGGATACTAATTATAAGCTAAATCTAAATACAATTTTTAGAGCTTCATTTTGATTAAACTCTATAATAAGCTAAAATTTTGTAAATTTATTTTTTAGAAATAAGATTTCCAGTTTCTGTGATCGGATTTCGAATGGAAAGTTGATTAAATTGTGATCAAAATAATAACTATTATTTCATTTTTGTGTATAAATTTTGTAGGCATTATTATTTAAATAAAAATTTCGCATTTTTCTCAATATTTTGTGTCCAAACTTTTCAACATCTTCTAAGTTATGAATAATATAAGAAGATTTGACATTACATTGAGATTTAGAACTTTTAGATATTTTAATGATTTTATAATTACAATAAATTAAAGACAATTAAGTAACAGAAAAGGGTGTCTTTTGAAATAGAGAATAATTTGATGTATGATTTGTTTTACATAAGACGTGATATGTCAGTATAACAATCTAAGTTGATTGACCCAATTCATGAAATATGTAACACGAGTATAAACATCTGGAAATCCTGTTATTCAAGAAAACATAAATATTAGTGCAATACCTTTTGACAATTAAGTCGGAAGAAAATCTTTTTCTTTAGTCAAAATGGTATTCAATTTTTAATCATCTTTTTTATTACTCAAATACCAGAGGAAAAAATTGCGATTATTCTGAAATTTAACATGAATTAATTTAATTTATATTGAAGTTTGAATTTAAAATAGAACTACCTTTGAAAAGTTACTTATTCTTAAGTTAGTCTTTTGGAAGTTTAAAAGTTCAAGATTAAATGATACTCACCTGGTTTAGCACAGCCCGAACCGAATGATGTTATTCCAGCCAAATGCCATTTGGTGCCTATTTTGCACTGCAACGGTCCGCCTGAATCACCCTTTCCATAAAATAAATTAATTATCATTCATTAGTTTATTGTCACATTAAATTCCACTCTATCTTACATGACATGTGCCTTTTCCTCCTGAATAGAGCACAAATAAACAATTAAATTTTGTTTAGCAATAAATTGAAAAATTATGTAAATATCAATAAACATTAAGGTAATCATTTTTTACATTCATAAGAATGAAGAGAAAATTGAAAAATAAGCAAATTTGATAATAAAATTTAAAGCTTATCAGAAGGTGTGAAGCTCATGAATGCACTTAAAATTCTCAGAGCAGGCTTTAAATAATGCAATCTCTGTAAGCAATTAGTTGTAAACTTGACATAACCTGTCCATTAGTGCAGTGATTCCCGACGCGGAAGGGTTTAAGCTTTGCTCAAAAAGGGTTATCAAATTGCAAAAACTAAACATTTTGAAAAATGTCAAATTCTGAGCATTGAAATTCCAGAAAAGTTTCACCAAAATGAAAGTGGAATACGGATGCAAAAGTTTGAAACAAATTTAATACACTTGACACATGTAAATGAAAAATTGCAATTTTCGAAGTAGAACTTAAAGTATTGTTACATATGTATTGTTAATGATCTTACCTTTACCATCGCTGGTTCCCGCACACAAATGCCAATTCCTGATTCCTATTTTGAATTTAGGGTAATATGCATTTTGACACTCGGAGTTTTCAAATACTTGTATTTTGACTTTCTGAAGTATATCAGCGCCTTTTTTATCTGCATTAAACAATTCATTTTTACTATTGTAATACTCAATACATTAGAAAACAAGCTTTCGATATATTGTGAAAAATGAGTAAAAGGGATAATGAGTTGCATTTCCCTTAATGTGTGCATAGAATGAAAACTAATGATAACTAATACAATGATTGCTTACTGTAGTCTACTTTTCCCCAACCTGTAGCCACACATTCTTTATTCTGAAATTCTGCATTGATATCCGGTGGTAAGCAAAGCGGTTGCACGTATTCAGTCAGTTCGATTGGTTCCTTCAACTTCATAAGTGCAATATCATTGTCATATCCTCTATACCATGGATAATGAAATACATGAACTACTTGATGAGTTTTTTCATGAGTTTCTGATACTTTTTGGTGATGTTCTCCCGCTTAAACAGAGTGAAGTCAGATATAAATTAGAACATGTGTTGCTCAAGACTGTTGTCCAGTTGAATAAATACTGTAGAGATTTCATTACCTCTTACTTCCCAGAACATGGCCTGAGGCAAAGTAAATAGTGGACTGTAATTGAAGATATAGAGTGAAAAGGGGTTCAAACTTTGTATTCAAATAATTAATAATGTCATCTCAAAAGCAATTCTAGGCTTTGCTCGTATTCAAGGTTATAAATCAAAGAAAGTTGAATGACTTTCAAAGTGATCGCGAAATTAATTTTATTTATCATGATCTCTATGCTTAAGAATGTCAAAGTATTGTCACTAATTAAAACTCGCTAAACTAGTTGTTGATTAAGTTTCCAGATCTCAAATCATTTCGTTATTATAAAGTACTGCTAACATTAATATTACTATAAATTTTGTTTTTGTTGGAAAACAATTTAACTATAAATGAAAATACATGAAAATATTTCATACTTAATAATACAATGCGCTGCTGTAATAACCCATGACTGATCAATTAGAACACCTGAATAAAAAAGAAATCCAAATTTATTATATAAGACCATGAAATTTATAAATTAAGTTTAAAAACTGAACTCAACATAGGTCTCAAAAATTTGAAAGATAGGAAACCCTATGTTCATACAACTTCAAAGTTCATTTGATTGCTAACATTTGTGGTTGCCATTAAGTAATCAAAGTTTTGACAGTTTAGCTCTAAATAATTAAACTTTCAGTGACGAGGAATTGATAAATATTTAAAACTAATTGAAGTTGATTTTAAATTATTTGATTCACCTCCACACCAATGTCCAACTTTGCCTGCCTGTGGATGTGTGAGTCTGATTGAAACCTAAAGAATAACATATTTTAACAATAATCATCACAAAGAGAATGAATTAAGAGTAAAAGAAGTAAATGGTTAACACAGACCTGCCACGGGAACTCACCAGCGACTGAATTATTCCCTCCGACGATCCTTTCAGTGAGTGGGGCTTCATTGTTAAACCTGTTAATTCCGCATACTTTAGCAGAATAAGAAATTTTCTCGGATTTCATGAAATAGTTTGTTGAAGTTGTGCGACTAAGAGATGACTTACCAGATTGTGCGACCGATAGTCGCCACAAGCATATCGATCCGAGTACTACTGTAATCACCGGTATTAGCATAATGTTGCCAATTGTGGTAAACAGTTATTTAACGAAATAATCGAAAGGTTGACATGGGATTAGAGACAAATCACTCACATAAAGAAGTAATAAAAAAATGTTTATAATAATCCTTGAAAAGGTTGTGTCTTAAGTATTTGGAATAATTGCAGACAGAAGACTCCTCATAATATCCCGCGGGAGATATTGAAGCACTTACTTTTCTCTTATGCTTCTTATCCCTTAATCATGACTCCACCTTATATGAAACCTGCTCTACACGATCATGACCCTAGAGAGCTGATTATTATGGTTCTTAACTAACTTGTATGCTATTTAAAAGCTTTTCCATAAATTAGTTAATAATTAGATTTATCTCAACTCTTTGTGCGAGATTTCGATTTCATTCAATTCAAATAAATATTATATTATCTTGTTTTTCACTTATATTTCAAGCATTAGTAGAGAAGTCGTATTTAACTTAAGAGCCGGCAAATAGTATTGAAAAATATTGTGCAAATTTGAGAGAATTCATTGAGTTTTTTCTTGAAAAAGTAACAAATTTATTAAAAGCAAAGAAAATTTAGTTTTAGACTAAAACCAATGATGATTTGAAGTTAAATAATTAATTATAAATTAATAAACTTAACAAATAAGAGTAAATTTATATTATAATATATACATAATTGAAATGCTAAATTTAATTAAATATTTTTGAACAATAAGATGGACTCATTTTAAAGCTAGTGATTGAACGTTCTCTTGAGTTGTATAAAACTTTTGCTATTCATGATGTGTGAATCGATATCCAGTCAACAAATTCAGATATACGAGTGTAGACACCCGGAAGATTAGGTCGGGCGCAGCCAACGCCTAATTCATACAATAATTTTATAGATTAATTATAAAATTGAATCAAAATTCAAAATTACAAACCCCATGAGACGAGACCGATTAGCATAGATTTTCCTTCTTCTTTAAGACTAAGAGGACTGCCTGAGTCTCCCTGACAAGAATCTCTTCCACCGTCTTTATAACCGGCGCAAAGCATGTTTGGAAATATATTTTCTCGTCTGCCAACACTTTTCATCCATTGCTGACAATCTTCAGAATCGATTACTTCAACTTCAACTTTTTGTAAAACTCCAGGTGCTGTTGAAACCCCGTATTGTGTACGACCCCAACCGGTCGCAGTTGCCTTTTCACCAGTAAAGTTTTGACCTGAAGGGATCATTAATCAATTAATTGTACATTTATTGAAATTATAATCAACTGTTTGTTGTCAATCAGATCTAAAGGCTATTATTTTACGGTATAGACTTCTAATTATCAATGACTGCAGTTTCAAATATTATCATTTCAAATGTATTTGAATAATGCATTTGATTACATAACTGTCTAAAGAGGTTTATTTTATCAATATATCCGTATTTAATATAATTAATTATTTTGAAGAATCAAAACATATCTTTCAAACCCAATAGTAATGAGAAATAACGAAAGAGAACAAGAACACAAGAGTTGAGTTGCCTTAAGCCGTTTTATAGTTAATTTGTTAGCTTATCTCAATCTTATTTTGAAAACTATATCTAAACTTTTCTTAAGCATTGAATCAATTATAAAATTTTTAATATTAGGGCACTCTATATGTTCTAAGTCAGGTACTTCACGATAGAGATAGAATCAAATCAATATCTAACTTAACCATAATCTTCAACATTCTGTGATAAAGTTCGCGAAATTTCATATTATTCCAAAATCAGGTTAAATTACTGTAAGTTTTTAAGTAAGTTTAGTCACAAATTTTCAAGTTCTCATAATAGAGATGAATTGAAATCAATTCTACACAACTGGGAAAAAACTTTGATCCATATGACGATTGTCTTGATTGAGATGACAATAACTCGAAGATGAGTCTGATTCGAAAAGACTGGTGAACTCAAATGATATTGTAATGATTGAACGGATAAGTGAAAATCTCGGAATGACATATAGGTTGATGAAGGAGACATTGATAAGACACTGTTTCAATGATAAGACAATGATAAGTGTCAACGATTCTGCATTAGCATCTTCTTCAGAAACCAGAATAATAAACAGCTTCTTATGCACTCTGTTCTCACGATAATGGACTAATGGATCAACTGGGAAGAAGAGATTCAGCAGTTGAAGTCTATTTCAAAATGATTTACTTAGAATTACAACATGGTTTTGGAATGCTATCAAATTTAACTAATATTACCACAGAATGTAGTGAATGTTGTTTATATATTTGATTCATATATCCGGGAGCGCTTCACTTAGAACTCATAGCGTCATATAGTATCTCATCTTAAGCGACAATATCAATATCTTTTTAAGAACCTTAAACTAATTTATTTTCAAAGCTTTTCTTAAATGCTTAACATATTGTTTGTTAATCTGTTTTTTATTTTTTTCAAGTAAAGAGTCTTTCTTTATGAAAAACAAAACACAAGTTTAAATATTAATCAAAATTTCATGTCATTCCATCCATGAGTCAAATGTAAGATTCAATGAAAACCCAAATGTCAACTATTGTTTTATGTGAAATCTTGTCATCATTTTGAACAGATATTTAATTTTCAATAGTTCATGAAAGTTCAAACCTTTTTTTAAATAATAAATCGATAAAGCATTTAAGAAAAACACTTAAAGTGTTCTTCTAAATTCATATCAATAAACCCCTGGAGGCAATCATTTCAAAGCAATTTCATTTTCAGATATTTGGTAAATCTTTTAACCATCAAATTATTTTTATGTCTTCTAATGTCAATTATTTTAGTTCATCTTCAAAAATTAAAATAAAATTTCAATACATTTTTTACTTAAAGGCAATTTGAATTTTAGTAAAATGGACACAAAAATGATTCTCTTCTTTTCTTAGTTAGTTTTGAAAATTTTTTATTCTTTGAATGATATTTTTCTAATTGCCGACAAAAATAAGAAGAAGTTCGAATGATTTATGAAATACCAGAAAATTAGACACGACAGGAATAAGAGTTTCTGAAGATAATGTTTGATAAATGACATACCTTTTTGTGGAAGACATATAGGAATAATATGCTGGCGATAAGTGACGTCTTGACTTAATTCTAATAAAGCGATATCATTTTGATAAGTGGCAGGATTGTACGCTTCGTTGACAACTTTCCGGCGAACTCCAAATTCTTCATGTGGAAACTGTTCCGTCTGTCCGCGTAGATTGTAGTCTCCGAGTCGTATTTTCAAATTCGTGGCAGGAGTTCTTTTGATTAACATTATAATAAAGGGAAGCGTTTTATTACAAACACTCTTTCTTAATGATAGTTTCTATTTCACATTACTTGTAAACACAATGAGCTGCTGTAACCACCCAACGATTCTTGATCAAAGCTCCACCACAAGAAATTTTCTGGTTGAAATATTGCTGCTTCACAATAGCCGCCTGCCATGGAGTGTGTCCAAAGCGAGCATTATCTCCACCAACTATTTTCGCTCCTCTGTTGTAATAAATTTTTCCACATTCTGTCAAAAAAGTTTTCAGCTGAATAACTTGTTGGCCAAATAATGAATTTCATGACCTTAAGGTCGCATTTTGGGATATATCACAATTGATAATTCCGAATAAATTGCATAAAAGTTCCCAAAAATGCTAACTTAAGGTGGGACTAAAGTTTTGAATGTATCCAAAACTCTAGTGCATGAATACCTGGCTCTTGAACTACTTCTGCTGTTGAGACCGAAGCATTATTAGGGATATCATTAGGAATGCAACAGCTCCACAATATTCCTCCACTGCAAAGATCAAGAGGTTTCTTCCCCTGCATCCAACACCCAATACCCAAACCACATGGATATGTCTCACTTTGATAGTAACATTGTTGAGGAAATGCTTCAACACATTTTTCAAAACAAATTATTAAATTTTAACAAATAAATTACTATTTTATGAAAATAGAGAACTTAGAAAATGCCAATTGATATGTATTGGCATCGTTTATATGCCAATAAATCATGTCATGCATTATTTGTGTTAATCTGTCACCAAAAGTATAATTAATGATTTTTAGTGATTAATTATGATTAGAACTCACATAATATATATCTAGCAATGCTAAGTAAGTTCCATAAAGTATTTGAAGGCTGCTTTGAATCGCGATGGGTTTGTGTGAAATGAGATGTAAGTGAACCTGATATGGACAGAGGACCCTTTCGTCCCCCAAAATATGCAATAGTTGGCTGACAATAAATTATACAAGTGATGACTAGGAATGCATTGATGCTCCTAAACATTCTTAAAATCCAAACATATGTTTTAATTATAGTTTCAAAATGAATTCATTGTTTGTTATGAGGTAATAAAGATTTGAAGTTTAATGAAGAGTTAGAAAATTGTTGATTTAAAGGTATGAATAAAAAAATATTATTTGTAATTTGTATTAGAGATTAAATGGTTAAAATGTTTATAAATGGTTAAAGTGTTTATTAATGGTTAATAAATGAAGCGCTCAAGTGAGAAAAGTTAGGCGTCTCCCGGAAGACACATATAGACAAGAGAGACATAACATCCTCGGGCTACGACCTATCCTACTTTGAAACATCCAAACTAAGTTTTGGTCAACAACTAAGTGACTTTCCATAAACATCCTTCGCTTATTTTAACCTCGTTTTAAATCCAAAAAATAATATGTTTGTGTTTATTCTACTTTTCTATTACTCTAATTCAGGTGAAATTCATGTTTATGTCGAGAGCGGAAACATTTTAAATTGTTGGCCAAAAATGCTTTAAGAGTTGTTCAAAAGATTGCAATAAAGTTTTATTATTTTGCTCTTTTGGCTAATGATTGTTTTG